>PVJX010014082.1:0-45733 GCA_004027295.1 Dolichotis patagonum
GGTGCCAGTGCAGTGTTTGCTGATCTTAGCTTCTCTAATAGTAGCCCTGGGACCTCGTATTCGAGCAGTTTCTTTCCCTTCAGTTTCTTTCTGGGTTGAGAGAGCCCATCTCCCTCTGTTTGGGTCTCTCCAGGGTGTTCTATTTTGGCATTTGAGCTGTCTCTCTCAGAGAGGCTCCATCCAGGTTTGCCATCCAGGTCCACCATCTTTAGACCTCCCTCAAACCGACTATGTCTTTTGTAACTTTGGCAGATCTCATGAGTCCCAACCCACTTATTTCCTATCAGTCACCAAGGTTAAATGGCATTGATGACAAGGCTTTATTTGAGAGTTCTCTGCAGTTTTGATCATTGCCATTTGGACCCAAGAGAGATCTTTCTTGAAACTGTCAAAAGCCCAAGCCACTTGCTGTACTGACCACCCATTCACAAGAAACTCAAGCTCACTAACTCTTACCTTGTACCACAGTGGAAACTCCACTGGGCTTTGGATAACAGTAGGCCTTCTGGGTTCCCCCACTAAAAAGTGGTCAAAAGCCAGAGGAAAATCATGGTGTTCTGGTTCCTGTTTGTTTCTCATGTCCAAGGGCTTACCCGACTCCCTCCTGTGCTAGATTTGAGTCATACTGAAATCATGGAATTTCTTGGACAGGCCTGCTCTCTTTTTTCCCCCAGATATTTTACACAATATCCCTTTAGCTTGGAATGTTCTTCCTTTTATTTATTCATTTTTTGCTCCTGGCTAACTTTCATTTGGCTGACACGTCCAGTTAACTCCTGAGTCTTTGAAAACTCCGTTAGATGTTCTTCCTATATAATGTTACAACTGGCAGAATGAACCAGTAAAAGTCCTGAGGAAGAAATAATTTTCAGAAAACATTCTAATTCCCTTCCTTCTGAACTTCCTCTTTTTTTTTTTTTGGTGTGGTGCTTGGAAGCACAAATGACCTCTTCTCTTTTATACTTGAAAATGTTGAGACATCTCTCTCACTCTCTGAAACCACAACAAGAACCCAAGCCTAAAATCAAAGAGACTTAATTAGTGAGACTTACTTAAATGTCCATATATAATTCAAATTATAGGAAATATTCTGACAGGCAAAGGTCAACCTAGGACGTTTATTTCTAAAGGTACTTTGGGGGAATAGAAATACACAAAATGTTGGTTTTCAGATAGTTTACCAGTTGGCATTGGGATAAGGAACTTAGAGCAATTTTCTTTTCTGGTAAGAAAATTTTTAAAAATTAGGTAGTTTAAGACAATATTCATGTGTTTTGGAATTTGCAAGGCTTCACATGGCTCAGTGTTTTCCTCTGTCCAGCGTCTCACCTTCAAAGTATTGGCCCAGGTCAGTTTTTACCTGGAGGTTTGGGGGTCGTCTTTCAAGCTCACCTGGCTTTGTGCAATTTTAGGAATGAAATCTCTATTTTATTCTCATTATGGGGATTACAAGGGTTTTTCTCACACTGGAGACTACTCAGGTCTTTGCCATCTTGAAAACTAGCATCACAAAATACCCTGTGTTCCACATAGCTCTCGCACTTCAAATTCCTTTATGAGGAAAAGCCTTGTCTTCTTCTTTTTTTTTTTTTTAAATCTCATTGATTACGTGAGGTTAGACAAAGTATGACATAAAAGGACCCGATCCTGGGAGCTACTATAGCACATGTAAGTCCTCCCCATACTCCTGAGGAGGGACTATGCCAGATTGAGGGTTGTGTCATCCATCTTAGAATTCTCCCTTTTATTACACTCAGTACATAGCAGAAAAAAATAAACCCCACTTGAAATCCAGGCTGGGAGGCTGAGGCAGGAGGATTGCATACTCCAGATCAGCCTGGATAATTTATTAAGTTAGTGATATCTTTTGTCTCAAAATAAAAATTTAAAAAAGGCTGAGGATGTAGATCACTTCAAAGACTCTAGGTTCAATCTCCAGTACGTTAAAAAAAATCCACTTCAGGGATATAAAGTGTTATTTTGATCTACATGAAGGAAAGAATTTAATTTAACAGTGTATATTTAGCATATAACTCAATCAGTATTTGTTAATGTGAGAGGAATCCATACAGTCAGAAAGCATAGTGATGCATTAATCAAAAAAAGCTTTATTAATTAAATAAGAACACTTTTTTTTATCCAGTGAGTGCATAGTTTGTCAATTTTTTGAATAAGGGAAAGTGAACTCTGAAAAGAATTTCAGAATTTGGGTAGATTATGGGGAGGGGCTCCAGACATCTAGGAAGTTTGAGCAGTTGGCAGGTGGGGAGAAGGCAGCAGAGTTTTGAGTCAAACTCCGTTTGGGAACCACACACAGCAGAAAGCTTGGCATCACTGTCGAGTTGCCTAGGATTAGGCATGACCTCCCTTGAGTGGCTCAATTCTTTTCTTATTTGATGAGGTCCCTGCCAGAGTATGGGTACCCATATTCGTTCTTGAGTTCCCAGTGCATTTATCTTTGAAAGACTTGGTACACTACCCTAAATAATGCTCTGACTACCTGACCACACATGAGAGTAGAGCTTCCCAGACTGGGGTTCAGTGCCTGGGACTGGCAATTCTTTCCCAGGTTCAACAAGAGCCTGAATTGTGGCCATGGACAGTGCTTCTGAGTTGTCACCCAAGGAGCATAACAGCAGAGCTGCTTCCTGGTTATGTAACCCTTCATTTGCAGCAATATCAGAGCTTTCTGGGGAGATCTGTTTAGAGTTGTTCCCATTCTTGTTTCACAAATGGAAATAAGCGGAGGTATGAAGGAAACAGCCTTGCCCAAGGTCTTAGTAAATCAGTTGGGGCACAGGAAAGATAATGCAATATCCCGAAGTAGTTTTTAAATTTCTAAAATGGAGCCAATGAAATTATGAGAGTACTCTAAAGTGATATTTACATTTTAAATTTGGATAGTCACTTTACACACTTCTTTAACAATTCTCTCATTTCCCTCAAATGTTAAAATTTTTGTTTCTTCACTCTATGCCAGAGATCTGGGTATTTTAAAAAACAATGTAATTGTTTAAGAATCAAAGAAATTCTGACCAAAATGTATGTATGGAGTTTTAGGCTGAAAGCTTTTATTTAGTTGATAAATGTAAAAATAGAATTACTTGACTGAAAAGATAGTCTGGCCACAATGCTATGCACAAAGTATCATGCACTTCCTCTGTAGTTCCCGGGAAAGAACAATAATTCTTATCTCAGAAGGTCTAGTTCTAAGAAGGCCAGTGTAGTTTTGGAAACCCTTGAGCACTGCATACCACATTCTTAGCTGGTAAAGGAGAAGTCAGAGAAACACATAATTAGGGAAGAATGACATAACTGAAAGAAATACGAGTATAGGGCTAGTAAAATTTCAGTTCACTATGGTTCACACTCTAATGAAGAGTAAACAAAGTTATATTGTGTTTTGTAAGAGTGAGGAATGAGGGCAGAGGAGGACTCCGATGTCTGTGGTTTATGTCTGCTAACAGAATTTTAGAGTGTTTGTGCTCATTCTGATGACGCTGGTTAAGTCCCATTAGAATACCAGCGGTGTAGGCCTTTGGAGAGGTTTTGGGTGTGGGAGTGGGTACAGTGCTCCAAAAACTGACTGAAAGTCATACAGAAGTTGGATATTTGTGAGGTTAAGCCCCTAAACTGAGTCTGCATACTTTTTAATAACAAATTACTATTAACTTAGAACATGTAGGTAACTTCTGACATTAAGTAGGAAAATACAGAGCATTTTAAAATGGTGAGTTTTAAATTAGAAAACAACAGCAAAGTATCTAGAGGGACAGAGTATACCAAAGGAAACCCACAAACCACAAGCAAAGACATTGTTATTCTGTGGACTGACCAAGACAAAATTTTCCCTTTTCCCTCACAAGGGCTGCTTTTAGCTCAATACTAAATATTCAAGGCACCAAAAATATAACTTCTCGATTTTCCTAGACTTTGTTTTTCTTCTTTGTCTACTGCTATTCTATGTGATAAATGGGAGCTAAGTGTGACCTTAACTATTGAAAACCAGAGGCTAGGATCTGCATAAAAACGACCGATTAAAGGGTGGCACCCAAACCTGACGGCTGCTTGTTTCTAAGGCTGTCACGAGGAGGAAGATTTAATGAAAGTATGAAAACCTAATCAAGGAGGCCTCTCCCTGTCTAGAGAATTAAATGCCTATATGAGAGAATCCACAGTCCACACCAGCACTTTGGCAGAGGCAGTAGAAGTAGACTCAGAATACACCAAGCTTTGAAAGCTCTTGGTAAAGGGAGGTACAAGTTAACAGCAGGAAAACAGCCAGAGCACATGTATTGCTCTTTTATTGCCTTCATCATGTACCCCATATATAATGGTGGAGTGACTAAAGTGAGAAACTGTTATGTCTTGACAGTTACAGATTCCAGGGAAGATGTCCTGGAATCACAAACATCTAAACTTTAAGCTCTATCTCAATAGTCTAGTGAGTGAGTATCTTAATGCAACTGCCGCTTGTAGAAATTTTTGTGAAATTCTCAAGAGATGTTTACCATGTTAGATGTTCAGATAGACGTCTGACTTGCCTCAGATGTATTTGTGTGGAATGTTTTTCTCCATGAGTTACGCAGACACTTCCCTTCTTGTTACGTAGGTCTTCTGACCACCCTACCCAATCACTCCCTAAGACATGTTTTATTTGCATCAGGTCACTTGCCACTACCTACCTGCTTTTTCTCCTTTATTTGGTTTGATTTGCAGTCTTTCTGCCACTTCTCATTGAGTTTAAAGTTCCTAGAAGCAGAGACTTTAGTTTATTACTGTTTCCTTGGGTTCAGAATATGTCTAGATAATATTAGGTTCACAATAGATGCTTGGGGAATGAAAGAATGAGTTCATGAGTGAGTGATAAAATATAGATACAGTCTACCAATATTGAATTCTCGTTTTGTCAGGGAAAGTTATTTTGTGTTAATATTCTGCTTCTCCTACTCCTTCTTTTCCCTGATGATATGTATACTGTTACCAGCATATGAAAGTTTACATAAATTTTTTTTCCCTGACAGCTTGGAAAGGCTTTGTCTAAGAAGGAAATAAGATAATCCGAGAATTGACTTTTAAGATAAACAAATGATGGATAAAAACTGAGATGTTACCTTAAGAAGAGTATCTCTTGGGTCTACAAAATTTGATTGAAAACAGATAAAATGATTTCTATCTAAGAGGGCAAAAGACATGTAAAAACATTGGTCAGTCATGAAAGTGCACGCACACACAAACAGTTTTGGATATAATCTTACCAATGCCTGTTTACATATCCAAACATGATGTATCCTTGAAAGAGAAACCTCAGTGAAAGGGCCACTCCTCTGTGGGATGGTTGTATCTTAATCTGATGCAATTATGTATTTGCTCTTTTTGAAACTGTATTCTGATTTCCAGGCAGCCAAATATTCTTTGCAGTGTGATTTGGCACACACAAAAAAATGTGCTCTCCACAAGAAGTGTCATAATAATATGAACTTTCAGCCCTTCTGCCCACATGATGGTCACTGCTTTTCACGTCATAAATTGGCATCAGGTTTATATATCTACTCCGTCAGCTTGGTAAATGTGAGTTGTTCCCGAAAGAGATGTGCTGACAATTCGTCTATCTGAGCTGGCTCGGTTCCCAGCAGTGTGCTGAACCTTGATAAATTCACCAGGATGATGAATGAAGACCTTGAGAGGGAGACACAAACACTGAGCCAAAAATTTTTATTTTAACTTTTGAATTAATGTCCATTTACTATCCATTAAACAGGTGGTTACTTAACTGCAGGCAGTGCTGTGAATCCAACTGACCTGGAAGTGTGGTTGTGTGTGAAATTCAACTCACTAATTCTGTCTCTCAGCATAAGAGAAAGAGAAGGAATTAGGGTACTGGTATATAGAATCTCAGGTTCATTGCTCATGTTAGAGCCTGTCCTTTGGATTCTTCTGCACATGGTTAACAGGAAGAAGAGTGATGGTCTTTCTTTTTAATGGGATGACCTCCTTTCCCCACAAGCTGAGCTGGGCGCTCGCTGCCTACCTCAATGCTGAAAGTCAGTCTCCTCAGCAGGGCATCTGCGCCTGGCTGTGAGGTCTGGGAGCCCAGATGGAGAAGGAGGAGCCCACGGAGCTGGCTTCCATTTGCTTTTGTTTGGTTGCATACACATAAGGCTAGACTTGGTAAAAATGGGCAGCTCAGTGTGTTATCTTTGGTCTTACGGGTCTACTTCCTGAAACCTTGCACTGGAGACAGCCTCCCCTCTAATTTCAGCATCGCCCTCATTTATATTTGAGTCAAATCTCATTTACATTGTTGCCTTATTTCTCTTTAACTCTTTTTATTTAAAACGTTTTATTTAACTTATTTAAAAAGGTCTTTGGTTGTATTATAAGAAGCAGAAAGCAAGCGATAAGAAAGGGGCAGAGAGTATAATTTCTTCATGGTTAAGATCACGCTGCAGTTCGTTGCAAGTTTAACTACCACAGCAGATTTAGACGTCTTTCACAAAGTCAGTAGA
The DNA here is from genome assembly GCA_004027295.1 of Dolichotis patagonum. NCBI lineage: Eukaryota > Metazoa > Chordata > Mammalia > Rodentia > Caviidae > Dolichotis > Dolichotis patagonum. The sequence goes on from PVJX010014082.1 coordinate 6,510, forward strand.
GTAGAGTTGTTAAGAATATCGGTCTTGAATTTGGGAAGACCTGCTATCAAAGCTTTGTCTTGTCATTGTTGATTTTGGATACATGTAGCTTAATTCTTTTACCTTCTAAATAGCAGTAACAAGTACTTAAGAGTGTGGCAGTGAAATCTAAACAAGACTGGATTTAGGGCTTAGCATGATCTTGTCTCATAACAAGCAAGACATACTATTATGTGTTTTATCATCTCTGCCCTGACACTGAGATCTGTTAGCTCTGCTCAGAGGAAAGACCTGCCCTATCCCTTGCCCGATGAGGAGAGTTCTTCCGCCTAGAGGGATTGCTAAAGCTCATGTGCATAGGGCAAACTGATCTTCTCCTGCCCCACTCTTGGTCTTCTCCTACCCCTATCTTGTCTTCCCCTGTACTTTCTATCGGTAAGGATCTGCATGCAACCTTTTGCACTATATCTTGGAGACTTAGGCTGGAGTTTTGGGGCAGAGATCTATTCTGAAAACAGGCAACATTTGTCAGTGAGCAAAATGGGGAGATGAGAGTGGCAGTGGGACCCAAGAATCATCAACGCTGAATGCTGTGGGTGGGCAGGGAGAATTAAACAACCCTGGTTGCTGGTTGCCACTTCCCCTGTGTCTACAGCACTGGTACAAAGCAGTTACCATAAAGTGGGCTCAACTGCAGTTGGGTAATAATCACTGGGGAGTGAAATCTAGGAACTTTGTTGTTTAAATCATATGTGGTTGGGGAACTGTTGATTTGCCCGAATATTAATTATAGTTTCTCTAAAAGGAGTTTAAAAACTACATGTTTGCACTGCCTATGTAAAAATTAAGTACTGAATGGCATTTATTTGAGCTGTTTATGGTTTATGAACACATAGAAACATAACACTCATTATACATGTCATTACATTTATGTCAGATTGTCTTTGTTGTAAGTTTTGATTGCAATAGTAAACTCTACATCTGCTCCAAGAGAAATGTTTGTAGAATAGGCAGCTTACTCCACAAGTAACAGCAGAAGTGTTGTCAATGCTTGATAGTAGCTCAGACTCCATAGAATGTAGCACATTTGTGCACTCACACAGTAGAAAACAGAGGGAAGGAAGAGACAGAACATTTCTTCTTAGGACTGTAAGGCGGGGGTGGTCAGAACAGAACAAGAACAGTTTGCAGAACACTGTACACAGCCCCGTTCTGGGGAGGGAAGGGTGTGAGACAGGAGAGCCACTGACCAAGAGGACAGCGGGAGGACTCAAGGAGATGCAGTGAGGGCACAGTAAAAGGTCTGGATAGGATTTAGAAGCATTCTTACCATGTCATTCTATTAAAATTCTGCTAAGGAAATACAAATTTCCACGGCACCTTATTTGTTCCCTAAACTTGGAGTAACAAAGTTTGAGCAGTTTAATGATGAAAAGACTGTATTTTTCCTTAACAGAGTGTAAGGAAGAATAAAAACTAGACTTACAAAATTAACTGCAATTCATACATCGAAGTCCTAGCCTTTAGTATCTCTGAATATGCACTTGTTGATAAACAGGATCACTGCGGTTGTAATTGGTTAAAGTGAGGTGATATGAAAACTATGCAAAGAATATCACAGGAAGAAATATGGGGTACACATGGGGAGAAGACGGTGATCAGGCTGATGCCTAGACACATCGAACACTGAGGATTGCCAGCAACCTCCAGAGGCTGAGGGGGAGATAAGAAACAGATTCTTCCTCTCAGAAGGAACCAACCCTACTGGCCTCTCACTCTCAAATCCATAGTCTCCAGAACTGTCAAACAATACATTGCCAATGTTTAATAAGTGACAGTTTCTGTAATTCGCTGCAGTAGCTTGAGCCAGTTAATATATGAATGCCAATCATCGAAGAAACAGACATAAGGAATAGTTTGTTACAGTGAGACAGGCTTGCAGGAGAGATCGGTGCAATGTGCTGGTGTGGCACAAAGGAGGGGCTGGCTATAACTTTTGAGGAGACTTATGTGGATGGGGGAGTGGGTAGCTAAAAGGAGGCTGCACTGCAGGGTTGCTTGAGCCAGGTTCTGAAAGTTCCAAGATGGGTGTAGCATTCATAAACCAAGTCAACTACTGTTGTCCCGTATTATCCCTGTTTCCTCTTATTTTGGTGGGAGCTATACAGGGAGACCCAGCAGTAGCATGGGGTAAACAGTCTGTGATTCTGTGCTAATGGGTATCAGTCCACTCCCATCCTCCACCCCTGGTGTAGCACAGCCTTTGTTCTTCCCCGCCTTTTTTCCTTTGAGTAAATCTGTTTACTACCCAGAAAAACAGGGAAGGAATAGACCAGTTGCCTGAGGCAGATGGTGCAATGCTAACAGATGACACACAGAAAGCAGAACTTCTCATCTCTTATTTTCCTTTTACTGTTCCCCTGCAAGGCTCTTCAAACTAAATAGCATAAAAGAAACATTATTAAGAGGAAATTGAAACGCAAGTCAGCGAAAGAGATAGTGAGAGAACCCATGTTTCGAGATCCAAGTGAGTTATGCTCACATAATGAAAGAACTTACAAAAAAGACGAATGAATCACTGAGCAGAAATTATTTCAGTAGTTTAAGACATAAATTTTATATAATATAAAATGCTCTTGAAGCCTAGAGAAAGACAAATGTTGCTCTCATATTCAAAGAAATATAAAAGATAAACTCATAGAAAATACAAGGTCATATTGATTGCCGGAAAAAGTTTTTGCTACTTTATTTTTTCTTATCCACATACAGACATACAAAGGGCAAATAAGAAAGAAATGGGGAGAGAGAAAATGAAAGAAAGAGAATGAGAATTTAAGAGACAGAGAAAGAGTAAGAAAGAACAGAAAAGACTGAGAGGGGACAATAAGAAATTTATTAGATTTATGAAATTACCTTAAGTTTACCGAGTACACACAACTCAGTTTGCCTGTAGATTTTGTGACTTCAATAATCCTGTAAAATTTCAGAGTCGCCTATTAAATATACATGATGTGTACTTTGGGAAAATAAACATGATTAACAAGAATCCAATAAAGTTAAGGAAAGATGTTAGAGTTTTCTTCCTTCCAAACTTTGTCTTTTCTTTCTCCATTTCCTAAGAGGGATATCTATCTACTTTGTCTCACCCAAAGACACAATGTCACTTACATTGCACGGAATGTGGCTGTTTCCAAGTTCTACATAATATTCCCCGTGAGCTAATCAGACCAGGAGAAGATGCAACTCTGGTCAAGGTACTCACTCATCAGTCCCTGAATTCTATTTTTGCTTCTCCACGTCTCTTATCCAGAGGCCTCCTTCCCTTCCTTCCTTTCCTTTAGAAGCCACAGATCCTGGGCTTCTCCTTATCTATTTACCCTCATTCCTGTTCTAATTTTAGATTATCTAGTCCAGGTGCCCACCCAAGAACTAGGTGTTGGTTTAAGTCAACTGATTTTGCTTAGCTTCTGCATCTTCCAGGAAACCACTGAGCAATCCATTCCTCTGAAGCAAACCATCTTTAATGTGCCACACTTGTTTTGGATTCCAGTTATTGTTTCATCTACAGGCTTGCTGCTGCTTCTTGAACCATGGTTTTGTTCTTTCTTCATTCTGTGCTAACCGGACACCCCGGTCTTTGGAACACATTACTGCCCTCAGGTGAAGAGCAAAGGTTTTTAGAGTAAGACAGATTTTTATCTCTAAAAATTATGATTCAGATCCTATTTCTGTGTTGCTTCAAATCTTCCAAATGTTTTTCTTCACACTTGGAATAAAGTCCTAATTCTTTACCATCGCCTTCAAGGATCAGCCTAATTTGGATATGGCCTGTCTCTGTCACCATGCTTGATTTTTATGTATAAAAGTCTCTCAGGAGACAGTTGACTTCTTTTCTCTTTTCAAGCATGTCAAATTTCCTCCTGCCTTAGGGCCTTTGTACTTACTTGGTCTTTTCCTTCAGATCTTCACATTTCTGGATCTTTCTTTTCATGTAAATTTTGCCTGAAATTTTCCTTTTTGGAGGAAACTTTCCTGACAATCCCATTTAAACCAGTCCTTGAATCCTGAGTTAGTTTTTAGAATGTAATTGAAATGTTTCAACTTTGTGGCATTTAATTCTCTTTAGATTTTCCTTGTATATTTACCTGATTTCTTTATTATTCTCTCTTGGCTTGACTTCCAGAATGAGATACCTCTTGATAGTAGGGACTCTACTCCGAGCAACCAGATATACCTGGTTTGTGGTGGGTATTCAGCTAATGTTTGAATAAATAAATGAATCATTGCTCTAGGGCAACAGACTTAGGTCTTCCATGGGGTTTAGTTTCTGTCTTCATAGTATAGTTAGTGATTTGTCATCATAATGGAATTTCATGAGAGCTGAATGAGATTAGATAGGTCTAGAAAAAAGTGAGGAACAGCAAAAGTACATACTAACCCCTAGCTAGATTTTGGTTTAGTCAGCTTCCCACTGTGGTGACAAAATAACTGAGGAAATCAATTTATAAGAGGAGAAGTATGTTTTGGCTTAAGTTTTAAGAAGTTTCAGCTCGTGTGTGCTTGGCCCTGTTGCTTCTGGGCGTGGAGAGGCAGGATGTTACGGTGGAGGGATATGGAGGACAAATGTTACTCACTTCATGGTGGCTAGGAAGTGATGACAGAGAGAAACAAGAGGAGGAGGCCAAGGTTCCAATATCCTCTTCAACCCCCTACCAACCTCTTTCCACTAGGCTCTGCTTCCTAAGGGCTCTGCCACGCCCTAATAGTGCCACAGGCCGGGACCACGTCTTTAACACCTGGCTTCGGAGGATATTTGAAACCAAACAAGAAGGTTAGTATGACATGCCAGTCTCCAAGAAAGGCCATGGGAGCCCCGAGATGATGCAGGCCCTTTCCGTAAGTACTCAGAGTGGGGGTTAGAGGGCACAGCTTTGGGGGTACCACACCTTATCTGCCCTCCTGAGCTTTTGGTGGCAGATTCTCCCCCGGGCCTGTCAAACTTGGATGCTGGATTGTGCTCTCAGACCTGCTTTTCCACATCGCTTTGTCTTCTTGTGAGTAAGCAGCCAAGATAAGCTGATAATTTCTGAGGCTATAAAACTAACCCGTTTACCTACCTTTTAAGGACGGAGTCATTAGACAAGTGTTTCTAGGTATATCATAGAAACTTAATGTCTCTGTATTTCAGCAGAGCCTGGAAAAACTATTAACATTTTGGGGGGTGTTTGTAGATGAATATAGGATTATGCCTTTTCTATATTAATGACTATTGAAATAGATAAACTTAAACAACTTCTCATATTTTTAAGATTCAAGAAGCACTCTTAATATTACAAATGATAATGAAAATTCGATCAGAAGCCTGACTTCCTAAATTAGCAAGTCTGTATAATTATATTTGATTATACAGGGTGGGGGGGTATCTAATTCACTTACCTCTATGTAAGTGTGTCTCTGTCATATTATCCCAGAAGGTGATAAGCCCCTGAGCTCTTGTATCTCTCTCTTCTAAGTAAGCTGAACAAAGTAAGAGGCCTAAATGATGTCTGTAGAAGTATACTCCTTTGATGAAAAATATGTACTTATGCATGTGTGAGAAATAGAAGAAGGATATACACCAATATGTTAATAGTTAGGTTGAAATTTCACACTTTCTCCCTGCATCTTTCAAATTGTACTTCTTTGACTATGCAAGACTTTTATAAGTAGAAAGCAGATATGGAAATCAAAGGCACCGTCCAGAGTTTAGGGATGGGAAAGTCTGTGAGGTTTTCTTATTAGGAGAGACTCAGGGCCTGGTAGATAACAGCTTTGGAAACATGGATCACAGACGCCGGAACTTGTCAGGGCTTTGTCCCGAAGCGTGCATCATGTGCAGGCTTAGTCTCACGTTTTAAGAGGCTTATTTTGAAGTCAAGGTGAAGTAAACATTGGCTAGATTTAAGAACAGTGTTTGATTATTGCTAAGAGGAGAATGCTGGCTGCTTTGCTAGCATGTCTATTCTATACTGAACAGGTGGCCTTTCTCTAAGAGAAGAGAGGCAGTGCCTTCCTGCTAGGTCATAAGAGAGTATGATCAAACCTATCGCTTTTACCTTTCTATCCCTCTTGCTATCTTTCTGAGTAGTATGTTTGTCAATGAGAAATTAATGTTCAGACAGGTTAAATAATTCACTGCCTAACCTAGATCCTGTACATTTCTTAGCTGAGATTTGTGCTTAGATCTGTTTGGTGCCAAAGCTCAAATTTTCTATTATTTTCTGCCATTTTCTCATACTGGGATTGCAAACTTTCCCCTTCCTTCTGTATAGTCCACATTCCTCTCTATGATTTCTCTATCACTGGGACAACAGGGGCATCTGACAATATTCAGATTTTAGTTTGTCCTTAGTACTGACATTCAAGAGCAAAGAAATTGATACCAACACATTATTTATTATACTTCCACATTGTTGAAGAGGTATTAGGTTATAATTGTAAAACTTTCAGTGATGTGTGATTAGAAAAAAAAAATTCTTAAGAGTAATCACTTAAACATCATTGTTTTAAAGTATTGAATTTATAGAATGAGGCTTTCGGCAAGAAAGCTATCAAGAAACAACTGGGCAACAAATTGGAGGTAAAAGCATGCAACTCAGTGCTTTTCTCACAGTTTCCTTTATTTTCACCATACATATCTTCTCTCATGTGTGGAATTATCAGTTTTTTTGCCTGGATTAATACCAAGTAGTAGTTTCCCTGTACCTTAGTCATCAGGCCGTGGCTGTTAATTGGGACACGATGATACTCTGGTTTGATGCAAGATCATATAACTTAAACCCAGCTCCCGGGGACGTGCTGAAGCAGGGCTCGTCCTATATGTACTTCAGTCCGACTGTCAAACTCTTTTGTAGCTGGGACTCCCCCACGTTTGAACTACGTTGCTGCAGCAACAAACTCAAGAAGAGCCGTTCTATGGGAACAGAACTAAGGAGGATGTTAAAGCTCAGGCGAGCTGACCCCTTGACAGCCGAACATGGAGGCTTTTATCTTTGAATTTAACACATTTGTCAACTTGACAGGAAGCTTGGGCTGCAGATTCCTGCCCTCCCGAGACTTGGAGGCCCTGCAGAAAGAGCCTGGGCATGGGACTCACACTCATGTTAGGATAAAGCTTCGTTGTGGGAATTACTGTGTTAGAATCTTACTTCTCCTAAGTGGAATTTTGTCACCTATAAGTTGGGATAATAATAATCACTCCTAGGATTTTTGAGAAAATTGAGTCATTAGATAGTACAGAAATCAGGATGTGAAAATAAACAGCAAAACAGAAGTCAAATGATGGGTAAAAATTCCCCCAAATTAAGACCTTATTTCACAAATCCTTGTGCCTTATTTTTATCCTTGTCAAATATTTATGAACTACACAGTTCCAGGCTCGGTATTTTACCAGCCTCAAAATAATTGTCTTTCAAATTGAGCAGCTTGATATAATAGCCAAAAGAAAAAAAAAGCTGCAAACAAAATACTGTGGGATTACACATGGAAATTAATGCCAATGAAAATAAATAAAGCTGATTAACAAACAGTAATCACTAGTCACAATTTTGGAAACATATTTTTGCACTTTATTACATCCATTCTAGCTTTTAAATTAGTGTGCTTCATCAAAAGAACATATACTTGAAGCGCCTGCAAGTGAAAATAATACATTTTTCAAGTATTCACCATGTCAGTGTCAGATTGGCAATGAAAGTAGTTATTAAAAACCTTAGCAGCGCTTTCAAGTAAGAAATGAAGTAAAACATAAATTGCTTTCATGAAATGAAGCTAGTTATAATGATTAATGGTCAAAAGTATGTGTTATTTATTCTACCATGGAGCAAGGGGCAGAAATGTTTAAAAATGGTTAAATATCAGTCCATTTTATTTAATAAGTGATAGTTATTTCTTACATCAAATAAAACCCAGTCTATTTATCCAGAACTCATATGTAGGTCTCAAATTCAGTTTTGGCTGAATAATCAGAAGCCATCCTTGTGGGCCAACGCCATGAGATTTTTGGTGAGGATTCTGTGACTTGGTTGTATAGAAGACCAAGAGGATTTGGTTAAGGTTGGATTACTTACACAAAGTCCAAAGATAAATTTAGTTGAAAATTGGTCACAGGTAGCTTTGCAGTCTCAAAGGGCATTTCTGACTAGACAAACAGTGTCTCCCAACATTCCCTCCACCGAAATAAACAGCCGAGTGTTCGCTTGCCACAGGCTGGGTAAATACTAACTAAACTGTCTGCCTGGATGCCAGTTGTAGCAACACTCCCTATTTTTTAGCAAAATATTTTTCCACTCAGGCCATCCAAGAAACTCTCCAAATCCATTTCAATGGACTTTTAGGGTTTCTCTATTTTTCTCACTATTTATAGCATTCAGATGTTGGCATATAGGGCACTACTTTTTCTTCAGAGTCAGGTTAGGAAGAACAGCAGTAATGCAGTTTCATTGGATGCCCGCTGTAAGGTATTAAGTATTAAAACAATTCTTCTTCCCTAAGAGCATAAACATTGACAAAGACTAGAACACGGTATACATCCCCTACAGGTAGCATATTTAGAGCCATATTTAAATTGTGAAGAGCCTCCTTGAATGAAGGTACTAGGACAGGGTCCAGAGGGGAGGCTCAGATAGATGGGTCAGGGATAACGTGTTGGAGTAACTGTTGCAAGGCTAAGGAACAAAGTTGCAGCATGTGGGTATTTGTGATCTCTGTGAAACTAGGCCTGAAGAGGACCCAGAAGGGAACCACAGATTGCCTCAATATATGCTTCTAATAAATTACATACAGTTGGAATACCTAATAAATTGCATACTGTTTGCAATAATAATATCTTCCTGGTCCTTATAACAACCCTGAATGATGGATAAATATTCACTTCATTTTATGGATGAGGAAACTGTTTCTGAGGAATGACTTAACTGCAGTTACCTGGCTAGCATGCGGCAGAGCTGGAACCAGAAGCATGATTTGCTGACAGCTGACTCTGTTTCCTTCCCCAGTGCCAGTACTGCTGTTTCTCTAAGCACTCAGCTCCCACAGCTTTCCTGGGGAGACCATCTATTCAAATGAACTACAGAGAAAGAGAAATGAAAGGGGTCTGCTAGAAACTGGTTAAAGTTTACACTTGCCAGTAAAAGATTGTGTTGGGCTGAGGAAGAGACAATAGTCTGGCACAACTGAAGTGTGGAAATTTGAGTTTAAATCCTGAGTTTTTCACCAAGTTAGGTGAATTTTAGTACTCTCATCGGGTGAGCTTTAAGGCCATCCCAGTGACTGTGGTGAGATCACCAAGGATGAAGTCCCCTGGTGCCTCTTGAGTGATAGTTGTTAGGATATGGGAGGAGCACTTGTGCCAGGCTTCAAAGAGACCAAAATTGGATGGATCCTATAGGTACACAGGAAAACAGAAAGAAAATATGAGCAGAGTTATGTTTGCAAGGACCAGTAAGCTGTTTATGGGCTAGGAAAGGACCATTTGATGGATAGATATGAACACAGAGTATGTGCAAAGCTGAATGATGGTTTATCAGTTTTAGCCTCATTTTTATTGGATGTTAAATCCAATGCCTTATCTGCCACTCAGTCATCCTGGTATACTCATTTTTCATGCATTGGAACACTTCAGATCATTATCTACTCTTTTATCTTTTCACCAATGTTCAAGACAGTTCTCCTATGTCCTTTCCTTTCTGTCTCCACTCTGTCTACTTCCTTTCCTCCTCCCACTTGCCTTTTCTCTTTTCTTCCATTTTTTCCTTTTTTCATCTCCTTCTCTCCTCTTCCCTCCATTTCTTTCTTTTTTCTTCCTTCCTTCCTTCCTTCCTTCCCTCCTTCAATGCTCCCCTCTTCTTCCCTCACTCAGCTGTTAATAGATCAAACTATTTTGGTGTATGTTTTAGGAGTGTAGATTTGTTTGTCTAGGGCAGGGTTGTCAAATAGAAGTCATGCATACTGCCATACCCCTGCCACGACAGACAATACTAATCAATCATTGCTCTTGGGCATGATCTCAGGATTTGTTTTTAGCATTGATTAGAGTTGGCACAAATGATCAGCTTTTTTCCAACACAAATCTAGAACACAAATGGATCAAACAGGACTTTCTATTCTAAAAAGGTAAAAATACACTAGAAAATACATTTTCTTTTTCCTTTTCAAATATCTCCTTTTTGCTGTTTTCATCTCAGCAAGAGCCTCAAGTAAAAATAGACAAATGTTATATGAGGTCATAATTTAAGGAATCAACAGCCTAGTAAAGATATTTTGTAGAAGTCTGGGAATGTTGCAGAAATAAATACCATCTTTTGAATATTTTGCCAGACAAATTGATGTCTGGACATTCTCCTGTTTGTCCCTGTAAATTTGAATTTTCCTGGTGCTAACATTTGGTATCTCATCATTAATGCAAATATATTATGTGTGTACGTATGTATTGAAGTTATACACTTCAGGCCCATAAGGTCTGATTTAGAGCCCCAGCAGTCTGTTTCTAGCTGAGTACTCTTGTGCAAGTTAACTTGACCTGTCTTAGCTTTAATTTTCTCATATTAAAAAAGGAAATAATAATCTTTGCTATCTCATAGTGTTATGGTGAAGAGTAAATAAGATAATGTATAGTATCTAGCACAAGTAATAATAAATATGAGTGTCTAGGTGTTGCATTAGCTAATGCTGTTCAGTGCAAATTAAGGACTTTGATGTTTGTTGAATTGCTTAGCTGAACACTACATTTCTTTGTTTTTGTGGGTTTAAACCAGAGTTTTAATGCTACTTCAATTCTATTCCGTGGTTCCATCATGATTTCTTTGTATATTTGAACTCTAAGAAAAATGTCCCAGTTTTGGTAGCTGATATATTCAAACTACTAGTGCTGGAAGAAAAATTATCTGTCATTGAAGTAGATGAGAGTTGACATGACAGACTGCGCACTGTATCTTAAACATTCATAACATGCATAATACAGTCCCTAAGGAACGAAATAACTCCTTTAGAGTTTTTGCAGTCCCTTGTATCATGGCTCTCCTTGAGCAGAGCCATTAGCATTCTAAAACAGCTATGCCTGTTTGGGGAATAAAACAGTAAAGGAAAAAAACAGCATTTCACATACATAGCAACAGATATGCCTGGTTATTTAGATGTCTGTGTGTACATGTGCAAAAACAAATGTGGATGAGACATGTATACCCATGTGGTACACATTGGCATGTAGTTCAAAATCTGAGATTTAGAATATTATCATTTATTAGAAGTAAGTTGGTTGGATCTGAAACACTTGAAATCTAATCCTGACTTCACCATGTTATTTGTCACATGAATTCAGTCTCCTGTTAAAGTTTTGGTAAGTCATACTTAAAATGAGGATAACCATATACCTTGATAATTTGTAATAGGAAGGAATAATTTATGTGAAATAGTGAATAGTAAAATGCTTGGCACACATCAATCTCTCAAATAATAGAGCTATTAATTACAATAAAGTCAAGTAAACCAAATAATTAAAATAATGTCCATAGCAACAAATACTGGTTTTTAGCTTCATTATTCAATGTCTTGATTTGATTTTTATTCTATAGAATAATCATTTGCTAGCTTAAGTAATACATCATTCCTTAATTATAATTGTCAAGTGAAAACTTTATTAATCCACACCTTCTTTGAGAAATTCAAGAACTTGAGCAAGTAACTTACCTTCCTGATTCTGAATTTCCCAATCCAAGAAGAAATTCTACCTCTGTGACCATGTTCTGCCACTCTTGTGGCCATTGCTCTTGAAAGGATGAAATCATACAATAGATTTTACAGGACTTTGCAAAAACAAAAACTGGCCATATAACTGGAAAACAGTTATACTGTGTATACTTATGAAATCTGAAATATTGGCAAACAGTATTTGTAAGAAAACTAGAATATTGATAAATAAATAATTAGCCCCAACAACAGATTATAATCACTAAATTTGTTAATTATTTGAAAGAATTGACTCGTATTTGTTTTTGAAGGAAAGTGCAGCAATGCCAAATTTCAACCTTAATATTTATGGAGATAATAGGCATCCATGAAGGACATCTTGCACTTTGGAGCAGGAAAGAAATGCTCGCCAATACATCGTGATGATGACAGGTGATGAACATATTGTACTTGGAGTGAGCGGACACTATTGGGTCTCTGTTGATTATGCTGATATGGGAGCACAAGCATGGTTTCATCAAAGAGTCCACTATAAATAACTGCTCCTCTGTCAAAACTCAGAGCTGGACCATAAAAGCAGGACATTTCAACTTTTTCCAGTAGAGAAGAAATCACCGTTAGTTACCCAGTTTTTCATTGTGAAACTCTGCATCAGTTCAGTGGCTAATGTTTATTATTTATTTAGTTGCTTATTTATTTTCTTCTTGAGACAGATTCTTGCTATGTAGTTCAGGATGACCTTGAACTTACTGTATACCACAGGCAGGCCTCAAACTTGCAGAGATCCTCTTACCTTAGCCTCCTAAGCACTGGAATTACAGGCACCACATCCGGCTCAGTGGCAAAATTTTAAAGAGTGAATTTAGAGGTGAGACATAAATCTATCATTTACTTCCATTTACATCTATATTTAGGATTGTACATCAAACTTATTATTTCTGCCATCAGTAAAACAAGGCTAATTATATCAGCTTCACAGGACTTGTGAGAAGTCAATAATTTGCCTGCCAAATTCTTTTGTAAATAAATATGAATATATAAATTAGTGAAGTGTTGTATTATTTTTAGATTTTCACTGATGTCACATTCAATGTGTAGTGTTGGGAAGTTACTTCGAATCATTAACTCATTTTCTCAGGTTAAACTTCGGCGTCTTGAAGAAAATCTTCATTTGATGCATGAATTTGATACAATTAAAAATAAGAACTTGGAGCTATTTTCTGTTACTTGCAGATACGGAAGCACCTACTTGTGGGTGTTGGGGTAATAAAGTCCCACTCTCATGCTGCTTGTGTTGTGGGAGAAATACCAGTGGGACCATGCTGGAAAAATGGCAAGGAGGTAACTCAGCAAGATATATGGGGTGTTGGTTAAACTCAAGAGTATATAGGAATACAGACATGAGTTTTAGCATAACTTCTGTTAGTATTGCTTGCAGATAAGATTGTTAAGAACCTTGTCAAATCTATGAGGAAGTATTACCACCTTAAAAACATCAGAAACACATGAAGAATAATAATAGTTAAATGGCACATAGCTAGTAGGGGAATCCTGTTTTTTATTTTGCAAGGGAAATTTCATAGCTTTAAAGTGGATTAGTGAATAGAAAAATAAAGGAGTACAGTGATTGTTATTACTATGATTTTTTCAAGGGCCTTGAGACATGGAATTAGAAGTGTGGGTTGTAGGATTTGCCTTCAAAGAAGGTGAAATGGAAAGGTTAATAATGAATTAGGAATATATTTTTTATAAAGGTATAATGTACATATATATTGACCTAATTGTAAATAAATTTTAATGATCTGTAAATACAATTCAGTGATTTTTTAAAGAAATTTCATTAATTATATAATTATCATAACATACAACCTGAAAATATTTTAACTACCATGAGAAGATTCCTAGGACCATTTTCTAGTCAATTTTCACTTCCAAATTTAATCTCAGACAACCACTACTTCCCTTTTGTCTGTGGTTATTAATCCAGATGCCAATTCCATTGAATTAAGACCTGTTAGGAAAACATGCTTCTTGGTGCATTTGAGTGGGTTATGTAGGTGTGGCCTTGGGTACCACATATGGCCCCATGTGTGTCCTTTCTGCACGGGTTCTCCTGCTGTTCCCCAGCCATGTTGGACTGAGTAGCTTTGCTCCTCTATGTCCTTCCTGCATGATATTTCTGCCTGCCGATTATAGATTGAAAGTATGAATCAGCGAATCCTTTCCTCCTTTAAGCTGACAGTGTTGGGTATTGTGAATCAATTACAGGAAAACTGACCAATATATTCTCTATATTTTGTATTTCTATTTTGTATGAAACTGTCTTTTAAAGCAGTTTAATACAAAAGAAATCTTACATGCTTTGATGTACATATACTTAAATTAGTCTAGTATTTTTAAAATTTGCTTGTATTGACAGTAGTATATTCTTTTTGTTGTTGTAGAGTATTCCAATGTTAGATATGCCATACTTTTTTTTAACAGTTTACTAGGTGATGAACATTTGAATTGTTTCCAGTTGGGGGTTATAATTGCTGCTATGACCATATAAACATAAGTATTTGTATGGAAAGGTACTTTTAATATTCTTAGATAAATATCTCAGAATGGAATTGCTAGATTATAAGATAAATATGTTTACTTAAGAAAATTTCAAGCTATTTTCCTAAGTGTCTGTGCCATTTTACATACCCACAAGCAATATATGAAGATTCCTGTTTCTCCACATCTTCACCAAATGCGTGGTATCATTAGTTTGTTGGATTATAGCCATTCCAGTAGTGTAGTTCATTGTGGTTTAATTTGCATTTCTCTAATGACTAATATTGTTGAGCTGCTTTTTGTGAGCTAATTAGCCATTAGAATGTCTTCTTTGTTAAATTATCAATTCAAATCTCCCCCTCCAAAATTTTGGAGGGTTTCTTTTTTATATTATTGATTGAATTGGAAGAGTTCTTTAAGTGTTCTGTATGCCTACAAGTCTTTTTTTAAAAAATTTTATTTAAAGAGAAAAAACAAAACAAAACAAAATAAAGGGTAGCAACAATACAGAATTCCAAGGAAAAAAGGAAAAGAACAACAACAAAAAAACCCTAAGAAATTATTACTTGACAAATTACATACTGACTTCTTGGAAATAGTTGTTCAATTTACAAACTTAAAACATTAAAGTAGACATTCAAACAGTGAGAGTGTTAACAGTTCTGTTCCACGATCTGACAAAAACAGCAATATGGTCAACCATCTTACCCACTCAAATATACATGCAATTATATCAAAAGGGTAAAATTAAACACAACAAAACAGAGCAAAGCAGATCACAAGAAAGCAATGTAAGACATAAATTTCAAAACTAGACAATTGGAGATATTCACTCTCTATCATATTGACTCTTGTTTTCTTCCAAATAGTTGTCCATTTGTCACATACAGGAAATTCACATGAAACAATCTAGTATGGAATTGATCTGAGCAGAACGAGCAGGACATTTCAGGTCTTCAAGACCAGACATTAGGGAAGCCAAGAATGGCTGTCGTAGTGTCTGCCTCTCATTCTCCTCAAAACAGCTGTCCATACCTTAATGTGTGTTGAACTTAAACAAGGCAAAGCAAGCTAAGATCACTTTGAACGAAAAGTGATAGTTTTGCTGGACTTCACATCATGACATTATGGAATCAGCACTGTGTATTGTAGTGTCTCTTTTTCTTCAAAGTAGTTGTTCATTGCAACATGTGTTATATAGTTGGTTCTTGTAAACTGTTTATAAGCTCTACACATGCATGAGTCTCTACATGTGTATCTATCATTTTGCGTGTTGATGCCGGTCCCCGAGAACTGCTGGGCTCTCCGACCTCCGATTTCAGCACGGCTGCGGTGCGAATTCAGGGTGCCTCTGGGTGTGTTGTGTGCAGGGCTGGTCTGGGCGAGCCGCATGCAGGGCTGTTCAGTTCCGCACTCTAGTGGCTCAAGCCAGTTGCTTCGGCGCGGATCGCTTGTTCAGGTCGGGCAGGAATTCAGGCGGCTCGAGGAGGGTGCCGTGCTCTCTGATCTTCGCTTCAATAATAGTGGCCCCAGGACCTCATATTCGAGTGGTTTTTTGCACTTTAGTTTCTTCATGGGTTGTGAGAGTCCATCTCTCTCTGTTTGGATCTCTCCAGGGTGTTTTATTCTGGCATTTGAGCTGTCTGTATCTCAGAGAGGGTCCCTTTCCTGCTACCTACCAGTCCGCCATCTTTTTTCCTCCCAGCCTACAAGTCTTTTATAAGATAAATGATTAGCAAATATTTTCTCTAAGTCTGTGGCTTATATTTTTACTTTCTTAATGATGTATTTTAGAAAAAAGGTTTTCTGTTTTTGATGTTGCAACTTACTGTGTTTTTCTCTTATAGATATTGTTTTTCATATTATATTTCAGAAATATTTGGTTAACAGAAGATCACAAAAGTTACCTTTTTTCTAGGGGTTTATAGTTTTAGTTCTTACATTTTTGAGGTTTTTTTTTGTGTACAGGATGATTCAAAGGTCTAAATTCAAAGACATAGAGGTCTGATTTTTTTAATACAATTTGTTAAAAAGATTACCCTTTACTCATGAAATTGTCTTCATAGGCTTGTTGAAATCAGTTGGCTATAAATTAAGGCTTCATTTCTAGACCAGGTACTCAATTCCATGAATTGATACTTGTGTCTTTAGGCCAGTACTATATTGTCTTGATTATTATAGATTTACTGAAAAAATTTTAATCAGTTAATGTAACTATATTATTTTAAAATGCCCTTGATCCTTCTAGGTCTTTTGGATTTTTATACAGTAACTTTTAGGATCCATCTGTCAGTTTCTTTAATTAAATCCACTGAGTGGTGATAGGATTTCTGTCTTTTGCTCTTTCCCTTATATTTTCAAGAGTCCCATTACATGAATGTTGAATATTTAGCTTTTCCTTACTAGTAAGTGTTTTCATTTGTCATTATGGCTTTTTCCTCTGCTTTTTAAAAAGATTAACCTGTTTTTAAGTTCATTGGTTATTTCTTATGTCATCTCTTTGTTGAGTCTATCTTAGGATAGCATTTGTGTTTTGATTATTATATTCCAGAATTTCCAACTGCCTCTTTGGTAGTGTATTTTCTACTGAGGTTCTCTGTTTGTTGGGTGTCGTTATATTTTAATTGATTGCGTTACCATGTTCTGGGGTTCTGTGATTTCCTTCCAGAAGTGGTTTCTAGGTTCTTTCTGTCCTGGACAAAGAATTGGTCAAGGCAAGTCCAAAAGATAGTGAGGTTTTATGTTTATTAAAGATAGGTAAAGAAACACATTCTTCAGAGCAGGGTGGGACAATGAAAAGAAGGAAAAAAAGTAGGCTCTGTAGGCCTACAGTAGCCAGAAGGTTAATGGTAGCAACCTTTCATGTCTTCACTCCTTGGACTGATTTCCAAGCTAGGCCTTCCTATCAAAAGCCTGCCTTAGTTTCGCTAGAAGGCTTGAGGCCAGTTCTTTTTGACTGTTTCCAGACTGAGCAGCTTTTTATGAACTAATTAGCCATTAGAATGTCTTCTAATGGACACATGTCCCTTGAATTTCTGGGATTGCCAGGTCACATCTGCTTGTCCAGCCAAGTTGCCATGCCCTAATTTCTTGCTTCAATTGAACACAAATTAAACTCATTGTTTGTCTGATTTTTTTTCTCTTATGCATGGGTCATTTTTTTTTTTTTGAATTTATGTAATTTTGGTTGAAAACTGAATATTTTATATATTGTAATAGAGAATATATTGTTCTGAGGGTGAGTTTTGATTTCTTTCCCCTTTTCCATTTTTGTATCTTGTCTGCGTTTACAAGACAAAACTCTCTCATCATAAGGACTATTGCTGATGTCTCTGCTTAGTATTTTACTCCCACTGTTACTTTTTAGCCTGGATTCCTACGGGTTGGCTTTGTTTTGGTATAATTAGTGATGAGCCAATAATCTGGGTAAAGGTTGTACTCAAACAATTCCAATGCATGACTCCCATCTTACAGCAATCAGTACACACTTGGTTTGAGACTCATGTTCAAAAGTCAGCAAGTTCAAGTCATTTTTGTTTTAAACTTTAACTAGCTCTTTCAGGTTTCCATTTTGTGTACCTACAGTTTTCCAGTTAGCCATGGAGAAGTAGAGCACTTTTATAATCTTTCAGTGTTGCTGTCTTTCCCAGGATCTTGTCACAGAATTTCTGTCTGGGCATTGCTTGGAACGAATAAGAGCATAATCTCAAACTAGGCAAGCTGTGAGCTTTTTTCATTTTTTCTCTGTAGTGTTTGTCAATGCAGTGTTTTCTTCCATCCTAAAGCATGTCTCTTCCCTCTGGAAGCGAAATTGTTGATTTTATGCCCTGCCCTGTTTTGATTATCAAATGAATCAGGGAGTTTATATGGATGGGAATACCTTCAGGCACGAAGGCCAAAGACTCCTGTTGTTTTTACCCTAAACCCTAGCAGTTTTCAAGAATCAATGCTTCTCAATTTGTAGCTTGCCTTTTAGTCACTTTCCAGACCTTTGACACATTTGTGACAATTTTGGTCAGTTTTATGTTTGTGTTATGAAGACAGGATATTCTGACTTTTTCATATCATCATAGTTAGAAGTTTCTCCTAGGCCTGAAGGTATATTTTTAATTTATAAAACATGCACATTTTAAGATATGCTTTCTACTTTCTTTCTTCTCTTCCTGAATATACATGTGTATATATTTATGGACATAAACCTAGTCTTTCAATATGTGTGGATTATCTATGTTATACATGGCCAACAATGGCTCTAATTCCTCATATTATTGTTTAATTCATTCCCTTGACTCTAACAAGAGGATACTAACAAAGGTTCATTACAAGTTGAAGACAGAAAGTTTAATGTGTATAAATTCACATGCATCTATAATTGAGCAAATAAAGTTTACTTGATTAATTTTTATTTATGTAATCTGTAATCCTCATGCCATAATTCAACTTTTACTATACAAAAAGCAACTTTTTCTGCTTCATTTCCCAATTGGAAAGACATTCCTAGAAGAGTAAGTTTGGTGATGCTTCCTTATGAAACATTTTATGCCTCAGGAAAATATTTTCCAGTTATGTGTGTTGGCATACCCTGTAATCCCAGCATTCAGGAGACTGAGGCAAGAGGATCATCATGAGTTTGAGGCCAGCCAGGGCCACATGGTGAGTTCAAGTTCAGCCTGAACCACATAATGAGACACTGGCTTAAAAATAATTTTTTTTCCGTAATCATTTTTCTAACAGTATCACCTAGTAAGTCATATCATCATTACCATTATCTCTAACTTCTATTCAAAGTGATCGTTTACCTTTATGATGTTAGACATCAAATATGTACAAAATCCTCGTATTTATTTGGTACCTGCACAATTTTTGCATTAAATATGTAAAAAAGTATAAAATACAGTGCAGATGAAAAAATCATAATACAGATAGTCTTATACATTACCAGTTGCAATAGCAACAGAGTATTGGTTTTAGGTGCCTACCAAAGATGCCAACAAATTGGATAATCCAAAACAAATGTACAAATTTCTAGAAATATATAACATCCCAAGAGTGAATCATGAAGAAGTTTTAAAAAATAAATAGACCTAAGACCAGTAAGGACATCGATTCAGTAGTCAAAGCCTGCTTGGAAACAAGATCTCAGAACTATATAGGCTCATGAGGCAATTCTGACAAAAATTTAAAGAATTAACACTAATTCTTCTTAATTAAACTCTTTAGGAAAATAAAATGGGGAGATGGGAGATTCGTACGCTTGTAAATTTTTTCCTCTCTAAACATTCCCTTGATATCAAACTCAAACAAAGATATTATAAGAAAATAAAAGCACAGACCAATTTATGGAAACAACCTGAAGAAAATTCTTGCAAAGCAATAGCACATTAAAAGATTATACATCATGAGCAGTTGGATTTATTCAATAATAATGCAGGGATGTTCAACATATGAAATCAGTCAAGATAATACGCCATATTAACAAAATGAAAGACATAATCCACACGATCATCTTAACTGCAGAAAAATATTTGACAAGATTCAATGTACTTTCAGGATAAAAAAACACTGAAAACACTAGGAGTGGGAGGGAATTAGCTCAGGAAAATGAAGAGTAGACATGAAAAACCCTTATCTAACATCTTATTCTTTGGTCAATAACTGAATAGTTGAAAGCTTCTTCCTAAACTTTGGAACAAGGCAAGGGTGCTTACCAACATCATTTTTGTTCATTTTGTTATCAGATGTCAACCAGACCAATTAAGCAAGAAAAAGAATTTAAAGGCATATAAAGCAAAAAGTAAAAACAGTCTGACTGCAGTTGATATGATCTTATACGAAGAAATCCTAAGGTTTCTACGTGGGTTAAAACAAATGTCAGAATTAACAAAGAAATCCAGCAAAGTTACAGACAGAAAACCATCACAGAAAACCAGTTGTGTTTGTAGAAACTATCTATACACAGTCAGAAAAGAAAGAAAGAAAAAAAGTTCCATTTACAATAGCGTCAAACACAATAAAATACTTAAAAATGAACTTCAGAAAGGCAGTGAAAACTTGTACATTGAAAACCACAAAACATTACTGAAAGAAAACTTGAATAATATAAATAAATAATATATCCCATTTTCATGGATTGGAAGACTTAATGGCATTAAGCATTCGTATTACCCAAAGTGATCTATCAGTTCAAGGGAATCCTTATGAAAATGATAGTGCCATTTTTTCAGAAATAGAAAAAAGTTTTCAAAATTCATACGTCTTTCCAAATCATCTCACATAGCCAAAATAATCATAAGAATGGACAGAGTTGATGGCCTCACACTTCCTGATTTCAAAACAGAAAGCTTTCTCTGCAGTGTGCTACTGGCATTAAAAACAGACAGATCAATAGGACAGAATAAATAGCACCTCATATATATGAGCAAATGATATTTGACAAAGATGCTAAGGCTATGGAATGGAGAACGGATAGTATCTTCAACAAATAGTTTTGAGAAAACTCAATTCCCTCATGCAAAAATAAAGTTGAAATTGATATCACACCATGCAAAAAATTAATTCCACATATATAAATGACCTAAATATAAAACCAGAAACTATAAGTTTCCTATCAAAGAAACTTACAAAAAACTTTATGACACTGGATTTGGAAATAATTTATTGGATATGACACCAAAAGCACAGGTAATATAATGAGAGTAAGTAAGACTACATCAAACTAAAAAGACTTGCACAACAAGGAAAACAATCAACTGAGTGAAAATGCAATCTGTGGGATGAAAAAATATTGTGAAATCATATATATCATATAGGCAAATAAAATTAGCATATATTGGCAAATTATATATATATGTATATATATGTCAATAATCAGAAAATACAACTAACTCTTACAATTTAGGGACAAAACACCAAACAATCCATATTAAAAATGAGTAAAGGAATTAAACAGGCATTTTTCCAGGAAGATATGTGAATGGCTAACAAAGATAGGCAAAGACACTCAACATTATTAACCATCAAAGGATTGCAAATAAAATTACAATCAGATGTCACCTCACACCTGTTGGATGGATTCTATCAAAAATCAAAAAAATAAGATGTGTTGTAGAGCATGTGAAGAAATCTGAATCATCATGCACTGTTGCTGGTAACGTAAAGCTGCGCAGCTGCAGTGAAAAACAGTACAGAGGTTCCTCAAAAAGTCAAAAATAGAACTACCACATGACCTAGCAATCCTACTTCTGGGTATTTATCCAGAAGAATTGAAAACATAACTCAGTGTGGCACAGCACACCTGTAATCCCAGAAGTCTGGGAAGCTGAGACAAGAGGGTCACTAGTTCAAGCCTAACCTCGGAAACGGTGAATTTGTAAGGCTGTCTCAAAAAACAAAACAAAATAAAATTTAAAAAGGCTCAGTGCTAACTGAGTCTTTAAAAGACTCAGTTTAACTTTAACTGAGTTAAAAAGACTCAGTTGTAACTCAGTGCTTTAACCAGCAACACACACACATGCACACTTACATAATTGAAAACACAGTTTTGAACTGATACCACCTTTGTTCATTGTGATATTATTCAAAATACCCAAAGAGGTGAAAGAACTTACATGTCCAATGACACAAAAATGAAGGGTAAAGTAAATGTATATTATTCAGCCTTAAAACAGATAAAAAAGAAATTAGATCACATGCTAGAATACAGATACACCTTGAAGACAGTACGTTAAGTGAAATAGGGCAGTCACAAAGACACAAACGCGTATGATTTGTACTTACATAAAGTATCTGAAGTAGTAAAACTTTAGAATGGTGGTTTCCAGGCACAAGCAGGAAGGAAAAAAGAGAAGTTGTTCAATGGATATAGAGTTTAAATTTTGCAAGATGAAAAAACTCTACAGAATTGCTATGCAACAGTATATAATATTATTCCACTGTATACTCTAAAATGACTCAGATAGTGAATTTTATGTGTTCTTAGCACAATTACAAAAACAATTATGGAAGATTTGTGGTTTAGCTCGGACATGTAAAGTGCTTAATAGTCGTCACTCTCATTGTTACAACAGAGAAAATAATGAGAGAAATTGAACATCATTGATTTCTTTGGCTGGCAGAGAACTAAGGTTGCGGGGCAAACGGCCACCCTGAAACCTGGGGGCACAGTGTATTCCAACGGACACGGCCGTGAAGATGAGCAGAGCAGGAGCAGTCATCACGGATCGTGAGCTGGTAGGAACACTTAAACAGCAAATTTGCTGAATTGCAGGCGGAGTGTGGACTGGCTTGGGAGCACAAGCCTCTGGGGTAGGGCTGGTGCCTTGGGGAGAAGCATGTTTTTACAGGCTTTCCCTCTCTGAATCTGCTACTATCTGACTGCTTATGACCTCCAAATTCACATACTGATACCCTTACCTTCAAGGCGATACTTTCAGGAGATGTGTGTGTATGGAGCGACCTTCGGTCAGTGATTAGATTACAGATGTGAGGCCTTCCTGAATGCGATGAAAATAGGTCTAAGGGTGACCCCTGGCTCCTTCTACCCTGGGAATAAATAGCATGACACAGCGTGAAGGTGCCATGTATGAACCAGGAAATTGGCCCTCATTAAACACCTAATCTGCTAGTAACTTGACTTTAGATTTCTCAGCCTCTAGAGATTGAGAAATGAATTTCTGTTGCTTATAAAAACTTCCCCAATTTGTGATATTTTGTTATCGTGGCCTGAATGGACTAAGACAGAACCCTACCTGGTTTTTTTAGAGTCATGATCTGAGAAAGATCTTATTATTGCAGGGAGGAGAAGGGCAGGAGTCACTGCTGTGAAACATATCCAGAGGCTTCTCTGTGCCAAAAATCTCTCCAGGTAAAAGGAATTTGCCAGAGCATAATTCTCAAATCTTATGCCAACTGCAGGAAAGAATTTCTTCTCACTCCTACTGCTTCGAGGCTTCCTGTATCACTTAAAATTTAAAAAAAAAATGAAACACACCTGAGGGACTGTGCTGAAAAGAAAAATGGACTAGGAGTACTACAGTAGAGATGCAGCAGGGGGCTAGGGGACAAAACTTTAGTACTGGAGGGGGGACAGAAACATGTGTGAAGGCCACAGTCAAAAGACACAGTTCCACTAAAAGACTGAGGCATCATCCAAAAATTATGGAACGGCCCTCGTCCTCCACATTTTTCGGTGACACATAGAAAACATCAGCAGAGACATGGACACTTCGTGAAAGAATGGAAGGAAAGTGCAAGATATGGTCAAGGTCAGAATAGGTAAATTTGAAGAAATTAATAGAAACCTTCCAAACTGAAATGCAAGGAAAAGAAAAAAGGACATTACAAAACAAACAGAAAAAAAAAAACCCTCAATCCAGAATCTTCAGGAACTGTAGGATGATATTAAAAGATAACTAAAGCATAATTGAAATATCCAAAAAAAGGGAAAAATGAGTCAGAACAAATATCTAAAGTAAAAAATGACAGAGAAGTTTAAAAGCTGATAGTAGATACCAGAACACAGATACCTGACCAAATTCCTTATGGCCAAATATGGAATAACTTGGGAAAAATGAAGGAATAATTTAGCAGAATCACGTGCTGCAAAACAAAGGTTTGGTCAACAACAGACTGCAAATATGGTGGTGGTTGTGTAAGATTATAATGCAGCTGTAGGCTTCCTGTTGCCCAGTTTCATCTTTGTGGTTGTAGAGTCTTAGTATTACTCAGGTTAGCGGCAATGCTGGTGTAAGCAAGCTATATGCCATGCACAATTGTGTATGGTCCATAAAACTTGAAAATAATGATACTAAATGACTCCCTCCTTGTATTTCCTTTATGGCACTATTGTTTCAGAATGTACTTTTACTTGTTTAACAAATGTTTACCATAATGTAGTCTGGGGATGTAGCTCAGTAGTAGACTGCTTGCCTGTCATGTGAAAAAAAAGTTCAAAAAAGTAAAATAGTCTGCTGCTTTACCACACTGACAATGGTCTCATACATGTTCTGTTTACTGGGTCTTGACTTCAAGCAGTCACGTCGTGTGGTTGACCTTTCCCTTCCAGTTTTGGATAGGAATGCACTGTGATGTTTGCATAATGCAGAAATTGCCTAACGACATGTGTCCTCATCGTTAAGCAATATATGACTGTATTATACTATCCCTCAAAATAGGAAATAAAATACTCATGAACACATAGTGATACAAATAAGTATTGAATGACTGCGTAAAAGAAAGTGAGCAGACATATCTCCCGTGCAGATAGATTCCAGATAAGTTTGGTAGGCAGGTCTCTATTTCTCCATTAGAAAGTTAGAACACAATTTCCACTCTTAAAGTGAAGGCAGTGTCTAGTGACTTTCTTCTAAGTGTTGGATGCAAAGGAAGGAAAAGTAACTTTACAGCAGGTAAACTGACCAACACTATCTCACCCAGGTGATCAAAGTTACCAACAATGGTGAATCATATTAACAGCATGTCATCTTCATACAATGTGATAACAGTAGCAATCCATCTCTGTGGTCTTCCTCCCCAAACCCCACTACTTCAGACTAGTCATGTCAAAAACATCACACCAATTCAAATTGAGGTGGATTCCACAAAAATATCTGACCAGCATCCTTAAAAATCATTAAGTTCATCAATAAGTAGAAAATACTGAGAAACTGCCACCATCCAAAGGGGCCTAAGGAAACATGATACTAACCGTAATGTGGTAATCTGGCTGGTCTTCTAGGACATAAAGTGTCTTGAGGCAAGAGCAGGTGAATGTGAATAAAATATGGATTCTGGTTCATCACACACATCACTCTTGGCTCATTATTTGTGACAATGGTGTCCTACCAATAGAAGACTGTAACAATAGGATAACTGCTATAGAGTTGCAAGAACTCTTTGCACTATTTTTGTGACTGCCCTGTAACTTTAAACTTGTGAAAAACTAAAGTTTATTTTAAGAAATAGTAACATCACTCATACCATATAAAAATTAGTTGTGGACAGGTCGATGTCTTAAATACAAAGGTCAAAATTTTAAAATATGTGGGAAAAAAATCATTTAATATTTTTAGGTAAGTAATGGTTCTGTGTGTGTGTGTGTGTGGTGCCGAAAATTAGACGTAAGGCCCTGCACATATTAGGCAAAAGCTGTTCCACTGAGTTACATCTCTCGCTGAATAAGTAGTGATTTAAATATGACATAAAGGTAGTAAATTGTATATGAGAGGGAACATAGATGACAAAATGCTCTGTAGAAAAAGTATAAACTTTTGGTTGGAAATACTACCATAATAGTGAAGCTGACGGTGTGTTCTGCCTCCCACCCTGCTACTTCCATTTGAGATACAAACCTTAGAGAACCTACTGCATCATATATATGTGTCTTCATTTGTAGGTGCTTGTGTAATATATATGCAGTTTCCATGTATTGGATTATTCATAAATCATTGGTTTTAATAGCAAATACTTGGAAATTTTCTAAATTTGAATGTGTGCATTGTGGTATCTTTGTAAGCAGAGAAAGAAATGACACACATGAAAATAGATGAATCACAGAAGTAATTATGAATGATAAAATTCTCAGAAACTATCATCCAAAATGATACCATTTATATAATGTTCAGAGACACACCAAAATAAGCATATATTGTATTTGTAAACATATACATATGACAAAGTTGTTGGAATTTTGAGGTAGTCAAATGTTAGTGTACTTTTGTGTGTGTTTGTACATGTAACTGAATTTCATGGCTTTTCTTTTTCTGCTTATAGAATGTCAGTTTTCATTTCTTGAGTATGCCTGCTTTTGGCAGCATTACCTCATGCCCTTGTAATTTGCTGGTTTTTATTTTTGCTGGTCTAGGAAATAAGATCACTAAGCTTGTTGACTATTACATAAGACAGGCAGTCTCCCAATTTGGGCTTAGGGCATTTGCCTGTGAACAAGTTGCGCGACCTTTGGTGCATAAGAAATGTAACATTTATTTATTTAACAAATATTTAGTCATTTCCTACTGCACATCAGACTATTCTGGATTCTAGACATACATTAACAAACAGTAAGACAAAATCCCTAATTATGCAACCTACAGTCCAGTGGCATCTATCTGGACTTTTCAGTGTATTTTAAATACTCAAATCTATTTCATAAGGACAATTTAGATTGTGAAGAAATTATGTGCACACAGGTACACACAGCACTCACATTCCAAAGTATATATATGGACATACAAATTCTGTTAGCCATGTAGGTATCAGCCTTATGTATGGTTGCAGACAATGAATAACAGTTGACAGGCCTGATAATGATGCTATGTGAAGGTATAATGTGATTGTACCACTGGGCACATTGTAATTGTACCACTGGGCACATTCTGAGATCTCAGATCATGTTTGCTACAGCCTAACTAAACAAGCAATGGTGGGAAATAAAGCAAAAGATATCAAGTGTGTTTTCTTGTTCTTTGTGTTTCTTTCTTTTTTGAAAATTGTGGGTGTATTTCTGAGGATGGAATCCAGAGCCTTCTGCATTTGCGAGCCAGCACTCTACTACTGACCTTCATGCCAGCCCTGATGACAGCAAGTGTCCTTCCAAGTGTAGTAGAGAGTAGACATGATCAGTATGCAAAAGAGGTGGTGTTTCTAAAACTGACTCACCAAACTTCAGGAGTGACATGCAGGACTTCAAGTTGTAAACATATCATGTGTGGGCACAATATTGTGTTGATAAAGTAGTGTAAGATTTTCTTTTCTAAAAACTGATCATTGATCGCTGATCACTGGTGTTAGGGTAGGGTGGATAAGTAAGACACTTGAACTGCTAAGCCTTTATTATGTGTCTTAGTTATTTTTCACTAGTCGCTGAAACAAAATACCTGATGCCCAAAGTTGGGAAAGGAAAGGTTTATTTCTTATAGTTTTTGGAGGTTTTAGTCCATATTTAGTTGGCTCCAAGGCAGGGTGGCATGGCGGGCCGCAGTTCATGGCGGCTGCAAACAGCAAGTGGAAACCGCCAAGAGAGAGTCACACACCTTCTTCCTGCCATTACATCACATCCTGCCTCCACCCCTTAGGAGGGTGTAGCACTGACACCATCAATCCAAGTGCTAGACAATGAACCAATCACAAATGTACAATGCAAATACATGAGGCCTGGGGCCACCGACATAAAACGTGACATTGTTCCTCTTAGCTAGCTTTTTATTTCTGAAAGTTTGTTTACATCTATGTCTGGAGATTTAAACTCAGTATAAAGAAACAAAGAAATAAAACATGTCCATTCATCCAGGATAATATAATCATATTCATGACATTTAACTGTCTAATAACATTTTCAAGCTATTTTGCTTTTAAATGCAAATTGTACCTTTATGGGTTGTCATTGTAACACTGTTACCTAGCTCAGAGATAGGAACTGCTTTAAATTGTCCATTACAGTTGTCATTTGAAAACAACTCTTTCAAACAAGGTTTTGACACTAATAGTCGTCAGGGAAGCATTGAGTATAAGAGAGCACTTGGATTTTCTCAGAGTATGACAGTGTGTGGCCTCTGGACCCATATTGTCGTATCATTGGGTAAAAATAATGATGGATCAATACAAGAGGCTGGAGGGGCCTCTTAGGTTAATTCACTAGGAGATAGCACCATGACCAACAGTTTATATTAGCATCTTGTCTCAGAAAGAGCCCAGCGCCCTGGATGTTTGTAGTGAGCTGTTTTCTGCTCCTTCTCTGGTTTAAAACAACACATAGTTTAAGTAGTTTCATTCAAGTCACGTGATGGTTGTTTCTCTGGAGGAAAATCCCAGTCCAGGGTCAGCAGGTGGGTTGCAGATTAGGAACGGTGTGCGCATGCTCACAACGGTACTTGAGCGCTACCTGGAATCTCCTCCACTTTCCTCCACCGGGCCACTGGGGGCCTGTTGGTCACTCGGAGCCACTACTGCTAAAATTTAGCTAATTCACTGAAACCACGGTTTTGAAAGGCAGTAAAACAAATAGACAACATCCACGGAGAAGGTACATTTAATACGTAAGATCAGACACATCTAGCTTATGGATTTAAAAAAAAGGGGGGGTGTGCATTTTATAGTTCTAAGTGATTAGTTTTATGCTGCTTTGCAAAGTAAACTCAGTGTGGAGGTCATAATGAATGAATCCCAAGATGCTTGCCAAACCCCCAAATTAAATTGCATTCTCAATTGTTTTGCACATACATTGGCTTACCTAATTAAATAGGAACGACTTCATGTTGCTATAGACGATAGCATACTGAAGCCTTTAGGACTCATTCCAAATTAGCTATTCTGCTTGATCAACGTATTTGGCCCATTCAGGTATTTTGGTATTGCGAACTAATGTCACATTTTAAGGGACTAATGAAACAAAATTTTTAAAAATTTTGCAAAATATTATTTTTGAGAGTTATATATAAAAAAGGAAACTGGAATTTCAAATTTTGAAATTTAAAAGTAATACCTTTTCCTATGCACTTTGAAGAAATTATTAAAAATAAATTTTAAACTGCTTGTTATATAGAAAAACAAGAGAAAAAAAAACCTCACCTATATGTAAAGGTCCGTCATAAAAATATCAGTAGAAACACATAAGAGTTTATATTTTGAAATTTCAATAATCATAAAATAAAAAACATTTGAACTCATATGTAAACATTCCAATATAATATGGTACCCTATAGGAATATAAAGTGTAAATAGATCTTGCTGTCTTCATAGATTATCAGAATTTTTTCATTATCTCTTATAATCTAACATTATATTTCAACACATTTGAGGAAAGGATGTATGGAATGGGACTTATGAACTTTATTTATCTAATTAACAAGGTTTTCCCTGTCTCTCCACCTCCATGAGGTTTACCCTGTGCTTTACATCTTGTGAAGACAGTGTCCCAGGTATCTTTACTTTTGATGAAAATGTTTATAATTTAAGAATTCTCCAAAAGAGGTTTAAAAATCAACAATTTTTCAAAATTTTGTAGCTGCTGTCTGTTTTAATTGTGATTCTAAGCACTCCAGAAGCTGCATTCTCAGGCTGCAGCGTCCCATACCTCTCTCTTAGAAGATATTTTTCCTTCCGAGTTTCATATGAACTTGCTGACGGCTGGATGGTGGTATCACTGGTGAGAGTTTGGGCACCTGATAGTCACCTAGTGACAGAATGAAGGCAGCTGGTGTTTGTGCTACTTACAAAGAGGCTATAAGATCACTGGCTAACCAGTTCATTACTATTTTATAAAGGGAAAAACATGTTAAAGCAATGAGAAACAAATATACTTCTGAATTCCAGGTACTAGGTGTCTCCACTTTCAATTCTTACTGTCATTTCCTAGGACTGAGTTTGCTGAAGGACAAGACCTTTTTTTTTTTGTATTTGAATTATGTGACTTGATGGCATTTTTCCCCCCAAGGAACACTAATTCCTAGGAATTTGAAGGCCTGAAAAACAATTAGACAGTTTGCTCTTGTTGTTGCTTTATTCCCCTTCTGAGGAATTTCTAAATTTTTCATTAAAAACAAAAATACTATAGAAAGCTGTTTCATGGCAACAAAATGTCCCAGGAGGAATCAGCTGAGATCACTATAAGAAAGTTTCCTTTTACTGCTAAATAGGATGGGGAAAATTTCAATCACCAGAACTCCTCTGGGGGAAAATTATGTGTTTGGAAAAGAATCAAAACCCAAACACAAACCAAAACCAAAATACATATACTCAAATAACAAAAAACCCAAATGGTCTTCTAAGGAAGTGGATTTTGTTAACCAGAAGTTTTCTGTTTTGTGGAATTTCTTGACAAGCTGGATATTGGAGTTAGCAGCTAGGACACTGATATATTGCTCTAAAAAACAGGGTGTGGGTAGGAAAGGAATAAGACACTCCCAAGGAAAGGGAAACATTGAAAAGGAGGAAGACAGAAATGAGATTGCAGACTGCAGAGGGTAAAAAAAAAAATAAATCAAAACCTTCAGTGCTGCTTGACTGAGCAGGGACATATTGAAACCTAATAAGGCTTTTAAATTGTTTGCTGAGATTACTGAGAATTAATAGCACCTTCTTCCTTTCCTACTTCAGTAAATGCTGCATTGCTTGTTAAAATTTGAATGGATTCTTTTGGGTAAAATCAAATAGGCATGGAGCTCTGGATGTGGGTGAAAACAGCAGAAACAGGCCCTGACCTTGGGGAGGAGCACAGCTGATGCTGGGGTCACACAGGAGCGTACCTTTTTCATAGCAGCAGAGCAGTTTTAGTTAAGGTGGACAGCTTTTTGAGGAAGTGACATAGAAATGATCTTGAAGTATCCTTTTTTCTTCATGTATAAAATTACACAGCAGAGCTAGTTTCTAAATATAGACAAGCATTAAATAACAAATAAAGACGAACATCCAAAACTGGGAATTGTATCCGTATGAGCTGGAGTTATTTACATTCCAGCTGGATTTATAATGGTGGGTTATGAACAGTTAGGATTCTCAGTTTTGATAGGTTTGCGGTAGATTTGATATAGGATAATTTTAGACAAGTTTAGAAAAAATAGATCCAAGTTTTGCCTTGCCTGTATGGTCTATGGAAGTCCAGGCTTAGTTTTGTAATGTATGAAATAAGAAATGTGGGTAAGTTACATCTAGGGACCCATTCAAATCTCATGCAATGAGCTTATCATTAGACAAAGCTGTTCTTTAAATGGCTGTCAATGTTGCTTTGATTTTGGGCATGTTGTATTGGGAAATGAATTCATGTTTTTCACCTGAGCTACATCCCAGTCATTTTTTAAATATTTAATTTTGAGACAGAGTCTCACCACATCTATAAACCACGATCCTCCTGCCTCAGCCTCCAAGAGTACTGGACTACAGGCATGTGCCACCACATCTAGCATGTTGAGTTTTTTTAAAGTCTTACTTTTCCAAATGGCTTATACGTTCTTGAAATACTAATAAGGCAAACTCACAATTATCCTGTAGCTACATTATAGTACTTCTTGTTTAAAATTATTTAAATTTTTTTATTTTAAAGAGAATAAAACCAAGCCAAACAAAACAGAATAAAGCTAATCAGAACAGAACAATGAAAGTGATACAGAACTTCAAAAGAAGATAATAGGAAATCCACAGTGGGTACCACAATGTCTCTTGTTTTCTTCAAAATAGCTATCCATGCCATCATACATAATAAAACCAAACCAAACAAAACAGAGTAAAGCCAATCAAAACAAAAGAATGAAAATGTTATAGGAGTTCAAAACAAGATAACAGGAAATCAACAATGGCTACCATAATATATTGTTATCTTCAAAATGACTACCCATACCTCAGACACAGTAAAATCAAACAGAACAAGACAGAAAAAAACCCAACCTAGCAAAAGGGCAGACAGTGAGTGCAGAGCAGGGAGAAATAGCCAGACCCGCCCCTGCATGCCCACCACCATCTGCAGGCAGTGTGGTACTTCCAAAGTCTCAGCATATTGTCTTTTCCCTGGGATTTGACTTTCACAGGAGCATTACTTTGTAATTAATGGAAGTATAAATCTAAGTAATGAATATAATTGTTAGAAGTGCGGATATGAAGTCAATGGCGTTGACAATAAACCAGTTGTGATGACAATAATAATAGCAATAAATCTAATAATAGCAAATCTTTGTACTAAATGCACCCTTCCATCACGATAAAGAACTTTTAAACATTATGGCAATTGAAAAGTGATTAAGTTAATTGAAGAACTTCTTCATTTTTCAACTACAGAAGAAGTGTGGAATAGTAGCTGATTTGTTCAATCATTCACTCATTTATTCATTTAATAAGGAAATATATTGGCGAGAAAAAAAATCAAAGAGTCTCTTATCTTCATGAAGTTTACAGTTTAATGGGCAGATCAGATATTTATCAAACAAATACCGAAATAAATGTAAAATTGTCACTGCAATGTTAGAGGCATTTGAACCTCCGAGGGACATAGCAATGACTTTTGTGACCAAGTGGTATGGCAGCTGTCATCTTCACAAACAGTAGGAGTTCATGAAGAAAAGAGGGGAAAGAAGTGTTTCTGGTAGAGGAGAGAATGACGGGGCAGGTACCATGAATCAGACTGCGGAAGAGTTTCTGTGGCCTGGGAAGATCAAAAGGGGCATCATAGCAAAAGACTCCAAAAAAAGACAGAGACTAGACCTTTCATGGACTTGTGTGCTAGGTCACGATGATCTGTCTTTATCTTGAGAAGTGCACAGAGTTTTTAGTAGAGAGGTTGGTGGTGTGTGGGAGGGCTGACATTATATTATCAATGATAAAATTGTAAAAATTGGGAACAGTGGGAAGGAGGTCACTTCAAGTGTGGGTTAGATAAGATAAAAAGTGATTGCAGAAGTCCAGAAGAAAGTTTATAACAGGTAAAGCAAGAAAAATGATGAAAGAAGTAAAACAAAGTGACCATATTTTCAGGGTTGACAGAGTGATCCGATGCAAATATCTAGCAGGGTTTAAGTCAATTTCATGGAGCCCAAGGCATTGACAGCTTCCATATTGGAGTGGAACTTGCCTCTGTTCTCACACTGAAACCCTGGTAGTGTAGGGAATGGAAAGAGTTCAAGGAAACTTTCCTCATTTTTGATACTGGTGATCCAACTCATGACCTCGCACTTGCCAGGCAGGCGCTTATGCCACTGAGCTAAATCCTGAGCCTTCACATTGGCTCTTGACATTGCAGTTGTGATCCAGTGGTCTCTGGGTGGGTTTGCATAACAACTGAGCAGTAACATGGCAAAGAAAGACATTACCTTTAGGGAGACTTACTGTCTCCTGGAATTTTCTGTTGTCTATATCCTTTCTGACCACTGCTGTCAAAGGTAGGTTTAAGTTGTAAGCTCTGTGTAACCTCAGGTGTTGATGTTTTCAGAGGTGATAGAAACCCTTGCAGACATTCTCCTGTCGTGCCAAACCAAAGCTAAAGAACAGATTTATCTATTTCACCTTCCTGCTAATGATGTTTTCCCTTGGCACAGGCACTTGAGTTGGCGTTCATGTAGTCACTTCTATCTATATCTGATAACAGGACATGATATTACCCTAAATTATATAAAGTAGGAAGAAGTGAGGAAGCGTTTGCTGCTGTTTGAGCTGTTTTTATCCAGAACTGTCCTTAGAGGAAACTTCTTTTCTTTTCACCTGAGAAAATACCTTGATGATTCTGTTGACTGTGAAAAATAAGCAAAAGGCCCTGGTGTTGGTCTAGATGAGAAAGCATGATGGAGAGAATGAAAATTGTGTAACGTGACAGGAACTTGAGGGTTTTCTGCTGGTGGCTTTGAAAAAGAGGAAAGAAAAGAGAAGTTGAAGAAGTTAGGAAGAAGGAGCCATAGTCTAGAACTCCACTTTCTATAGCTAGTGACAGATTTCTATGCATTGAAGGCAGAAAAAGATGTCTAGGAAAAGAAAGAGCTGAAATGTGATATGCAGTTTCCAGCTCTGTGCTGGAATTGCTCTGATCATCCTCAAAGTTTCAGTGAGGTCCAGTGTGCAAAACAAATTTGTCTTATGACCGAGGAAAGAAGAGATCTTGTCCATAACTGAGTTATCTCAGACAGCAGAGGACAGAGAGGCTTCATGAAGAGCAGAGAACAGAGAATTGAGGCAGAAGCAGAAATTCCCATGAGAAGCAATGGAAAACGTGAGTGCACCCTCCCACCCAGGCCTCAGAAGTCTTGAGACACATTAAAGAGGACACTGCAGTGG
This sequence comes from Dolichotis patagonum, assembly GCA_004027295.1. Classification (NCBI taxonomy): domain Eukaryota; kingdom Metazoa; phylum Chordata; class Mammalia; order Rodentia; family Caviidae; genus Dolichotis; species Dolichotis patagonum. Next base: position 40,497 of record PVJX010014082.1, read on the forward strand.
CACTCTGGAAGGCTGGAGGACTTAGGTTGCCTTGGTTATGATTGGCTTAGAGTTGTTTTACCTGTGGGATGGACAAAATCGTGTTCCTGGTCCCCAAACTACCTTGGATCTGATGTGTGAGCAGTGGCTTATGAGGGCACTGGGTACAGGCATGGAATTTTGGGTCTATTGGGTATATATATCTGACTGGTAAACTGACTCTTTTTTTCAATGTCATTATTATAAACTTCCTTAAATCCTTGCCAACTATTATCCGTCTTCTCTGTGTTATTATGGAGGTTTCAATTTAAAAATAAAATAAATTTACGGTACTCAAAACACTGAGTACCATTTCTGTTAGTGCATGCACACATTAATTGAAAGTTATTTCAATAACTAAGTATTACTTTTCTTTTACAGATGAAGATGATAAAGTGTAGGCAGGTTGCAATTTATCCCAGATTGCACTGCTTGTGTTTTACAGAAACACAATTTGAATCCAAGACCTTTGACTTCAAGTCCAGTGTTTTTTATTATGAAAATTTTTCCTTAATTTATTGCAATTTAAAAACATTAGAGAGGATTTTTTTCCCACAGTGATTTTTTTCTAAGTACCAAAGTTCCTTTTCAATCATGGGTAGTAAACAATGTCTGTCTTGATGATCTTGCTATAGTTTATAGTAATTTCTTCACAATTGTGGAGAAACAAATGATGAGATAAGAAACTAAGAATCCTTAGGAGTTCTTTAATTGGGACTGTATGGTCATGTCCAGTTAATTTTTCCCCACTAGGTAAATGATGTATCATTTTAGGGAATTGCAAGGACATTCTCATCGTAAGTAAGTAGTACTTAGGACTTACAAGAGCTTGGGGGACCAGCTTTTCAATCTGGAATGGGTTTGATATGCATTCACTCCGTATTGCTCCAAGAACTCAGGGAAATGCCATTTGTTCTCTTGAGAAATTATTTTCGATCTCTACTTTGACAAGATACTGCATATATATATATATATATATATATATATATATATATATATATGCAGGTTTTCACTTATTTAACATAGTCATTCCAGGGAAATGAGAACAAAGCTGTAGATTTTGCTAAATCTTGGCTTTATTCCCAGCTTCATAGCTTGTGAATGACCTAAGAGATCACCTCCTCCAGACCTTTTCTCTACTGCTCGTGATGCTTAAATAATTCAAAAACTAGTATTTTCATTGTTCTTAAAACACTGCACCTTGGTAAGTCAAATCTCTGCAAAACCATACTTGTTACCTCAAAATGCCTCTTTCCATCCAAGCGAAATCAGTCTTTTCCATCCTTATCTGATAACTTCAACAGAATTGTGTTGTTTCTAGTGGAGGTAAGGCTTGAAGGCCAGCCTCCAATTTGTGAGGATGACTTGTAGTTTCACTATTAGGTCAGCTCTTAACTAACCTCATTTAGTGTTTTGCCTATTGTTGTGAAAAGGGTAGAAGCTGCTAACAAGGTTCATGACTATTCATTTTTCTTATCCAAAAGTATTTATTAAATTCCTAGGGCATGTCAAATAGTGGTTTAGGGGTTTGGGATACATTAGTGAGCACAACAGGAATCTCTGCTGTCTTGGAGATTATGTGATAGGACTGTGTCATATATGTCATATTCCATGTATTTATGTTCTTTGTTAATATGAACATATGGTCTGTAAAATATCAGAGCATCCACGTATTCTAGAAAGATCTTTATTCTCATACCCTTGGGAATTGGGGAAGTCAGAGAACAGGGAGTCCCAGCACCTGGCGCAGGAGACAGCAAAGCAAGGGATATGTGTTTATATTAAACATTACCTACACAGTGTCTACTTGCATTGTGACAATGTGTATATTCATTGGGTATTTAATGAGTAACCTGATAATGTATCTTCTTTGATATTATTTCTGCAGACAAAAGGTATTTTGTATCTCAAGCGAATTGACTTATAATTAATATTTAGAATGTATAATTTGGAAATTGTCTGTGCACCATATAAATCTATATGCAGTGTGAGCATGGATATATGTATGCATATTTAGATGTTCATTCACACTGATAGAGCAAAAAAAGATAGAAGCTATTTATTAAATACACATTTACAGTGTACCTGTTCTCTACAAAATTTGATAGTAGAGTTTTCATTAAGTAGGAGAAATGAAGAAGACATAGTAAGTGGGATGAGAGAGATTGTTTCCAAATTTGACTTTGACGTTTATTATGTTTGTTGGTTTATATCTTGAGAAAGTCATTTACTCTTTTGAGCTTACATTTCCTTATCTTTAAATATTTGTAAAATAGATGCAAAGTTATAACATTTGGCTGCTGTTAAATAATATGATAATGAGATAACACATGTGAGCCATGAAATGTTCTTAAAAAATGTCTGTTTTAAAAGATTCGTTATAGTTCTTGCCTAAAGGAAGAATAGAATACACGTATACATAACTGTTGTAACAGGCAGAAAGAGACATAGCTAAACAGTTGCTGTTTGATTATCAGGATGTGAAAATTGGACCGGAATGAGGAGGCTTGCTGGAAGAATAGGCATCCGAACAAGATGGTTTACCCAGGAGAAATTGGATACAATTAGTTTAAATAGAAACCAGATTCTGCGTGAGGTGAGATCTCATGCAGCACATATGGGAATTTTAGAGCTTAGTTTAGTTGTCTAGCATATTTATCCTTTATGTTGAGGATATTACATATGTGATGCTATCTATGTCATCTCAGTGTGTAATATGTGATTTAAGATAATACTTTTGCTTTGAGATGACAGTCAGTTCACTTGGACTCTGAAAGGAAGTGATTTTCTATTTCACTTTCTAATTTCTAACATACTTTCAAATGCAAATTCAGAAGAGTTATCTGGCTCCAAACTTCCAGGTTTACCCTATTTTCACTCCTCACTCTAATGGGCATAATTACACACACACTCACGCAGACATGCACAGACACACGCATTTAAAAGTGAAATATACTCTAAAATATTCATTTGATTGACATTCAAGAAGAATCTCATCCTTTAAAGGTCATAAGAGTTTGTAAAACATGCAGCAAATTTACATAACAGCCTCATGGGCTACCTTCAGGCCCCATTTGTCTTAGATATAGAGAGTACGCTTACTTTTTTGCTGTCTTTTCAGCCTTGAATGTCACAATTCTGTCCTACCCCTCACCAGACACACAGATACACACGCATCCCTAGCGTTGCACCACACCAGACTGGTTAGGGCTCCTGGGACATGTCTGACTAGCTCATGTCTATACCATTACACAGATTTCTCCCTGTGCTAGGAATGCCAGTCCACCTCCCTCTTGGTTGCTTAGGGGACCAACTCCTCCTTCTTGACCAACTTAAATGCAGTTTTTCTGTAAAGCAGTCTCTGATGTTCATAAGGAGAAGCAGTTCTTTATGCTACCCCTGTGCCTCTGTTTAAGACTTATCTATCACTCCTTACTATAATTAATTTTTCTGACCATCTTCCTTATTGTGTTGTGGGATCCCTCAAGGAAAGACTTAGTCTTTAAAATAGTCTTATAACATCTAGACTCGGGAATGAGACAAGATGGCAGACTGGTAGGTAGCAGGAGAGAGACCCTCTCTGAGAGAGACAGCTCAAATGCCAGAATAAAACAACCTGGAGAGACCCAAATAGAGAGAGATAGACTCTCACAACCCACGAAGAAACTAAAGTGCAAAAAACTGCTCGAATATGAGGTCCTGGGGCTACTATTAGTGAAGTTAAGATCAGCAAGCACGGCACCATCCTCGAGCTGCCTGAATTCCTGCCCAACCTGAACAAGTGATCCATGCCGAAGAGACTGGCTTGAGCTGCTGGAGCGCGGAGCTGAACAGCCCTGCGTGCAGCTTGCCGGGACCGGCTCTGCATACAACCCACCCAGAGGCACCGTGAATTCCCACCGCAGACGTGCTGAAGTCGGAGGTCGGGAAGCCCAGCAGTTCTCGGGGACGTGGTGAGTGATGGGAATAAGACCCTCCCATGAGAAAGGGGAAACCGACTGGACGACATGTTGGATTTGGGTAGGACAGCCCTAACTCCATAAGGAAGTGGCTTCAGCTGGTTGCTCCCCTTGCTGAGCGGATTGGTGGAATCTGCTTGGACTAGGCCGTGCCCCTGGCGGGGACCCAGTTACTTCCCTGAGATCAGTGCACACTGATGCAGTGAAGGCCTGCAAAGGTTGACTGGCCCAGAAGGGAGGAGCTAGCGCACACTGCCCGTGAGTGAACTCTACTCTCTGATAACCTATTGAAGAGGGCTAAAGCTCCTGGCCTGCGCCCTCTAGAGGAGCCTTAAACAACAAGAAAAGGGTCTGGGAATTACGCTGTACACTTGTATGGAAGGAACCAAAAACATGATGAAAGGGAGAAATAAGAAAACACTCCCAGCCCCCAACCCTGAGAACATTGATCCAGGAGAGGTAAATACAAAAGAGACTGAGGGCAGCAAAAATGCAACATCGAACACAGCATTAGTGGACATAAAGAGATATTTTCAGGACCTCATAAGCGGGAGCAAAACTGAAATATTAATTCAAATTAAACAAGAGATAAGTAGATTAATAAAAGAAGGGCTGGGCACCTCTCAAGAAGACACTGACAGAAGAATGGAGGAACACAAATGGAGAGAAAAATTTAATGAAGAATTCAGAAAAAACCTAGAATTCATGAAGCAGATTCACAGGGATTATCAGGAAACTAAAGACTCAATAGAAAGCTGGCAAAACTGCTTGAAAGAAACCAAAGATAGACTATCAAAAATTGAACACAGGCTTGCAGTGTGGGGTCATGAAAGGAAAGATCTCTTAAAAATAACAAGGGAGCAGGCAGTAAAGATACAAAGACTGGAAGATGACAAGAGGATCTATAACTTAAGAATAAAATATGTGAATGAAGAAGCAGGAATCAAACCAGAGGAATTACAAAGGCTATTCACAGCAATTATTAAGGAAAATTTCCCAAGCATAGAAAAAAGAAATGATATGTAGAAGTATGAAGCATACAGAACTCCAGCCACCTACATCCAAAACAGAGCTACACCCAGACACATAATAATCAAGATCCCAGAAATTCAATATAAGAACAGAATATTAAAAGCCATCAGAGAAAAGAAACAGATCACCTATAAAGGAAAACCCATCAAAATCACGGCAGACTTCTCCACACAGACCATCAGGTCAAGAAGAGCTTGGAGTAAAGTAATTCAAGCGCTGAAGGAGAAC
>PVJX010014083.1:0-45360 GCA_004027295.1 Dolichotis patagonum
AGATTAGAGCAGAAATCAATGCAATTGAAACTAAAAAAATACAAAGAATTAATGAATCAAAAAGCTGGTTTTTTGAGAGAATAAACAAAACTGACAAACCTCTAACTAACCTTATAAAGAAAAAGAAAGAAAAAAACACAAATTGATGCAATAAGGACTGAAAAGGGGGAAATTACTACAGATCTCATGGAAATTCAAAAGATTATGAATACCTACTTTGAAAATCTCTACTCACATAGAGAGGAAAACACAGAGGAAATGGACAGATTTCTAGAAACATATGAACTACCAAAGCTCAACCAAGAAGATATAGCAATTTTGAATAAACCAATACCAGCTATTGAAATTGAAAACATAATAAAAAACTTACCAACAAAGAAAAGTCCAGGTCCTGATGGATTCACAGCTGAATTCTATAAGAAATTTAGAGAAGACTTGATGTCAATACTCCTTAAACTCTTCAATGAAATTGAAAAGAAAACAATTCTGCCTAATTTATTCCTCGAGGCAAGTATTACTCTGATACCAAAACCAGACAAAGAACCAACCAAAAGGAGAACTATAGGCCAAGCTCACTAATGAACATAGATGCCAAGATCCTCAATAAAATACTAGCAAGTACAATGCAGCAAAACATCAAGAAGATTATACATCGTGACCAAGTGGGGTTCATTCCAGGAATGCAGGGATGGTTTAACATACCCAAATCAATAAATGTAATACACCACATCAACAGAGACAAAAACAAAAACCACATGGTCATCTCAATAGATGCAGAAAAAGCTTTCGATAAGGTCCAATACATGTTCATGATAAAAACCCTTCAGAAACTTGGAATACATGGTGTCTACCTCAACCTTATAAAGGCCATCTATGGCAAACCAACAGCCAATATTATACTAAATGGACAAAAACTGAAAGCTTTCACTTTAAAATCAGGAAGACAAGGATGTCCACTATCACCATTCCTATTCAGTGGGAAACACTAGCCTGGGCAATCAGACAAGAGAAGGAAATAAAAGGAATAAAGATAGGAAAGGAAGAAGTTAAATTATCACTATTTGCAGATGACATGATACTGTATATAGAAGACCCAAAAATTCCATTAAAAGACTACTAGAGGTAATAAACAAATTCAGCAGTGTAGCTGGATACAAAGTCAACGCTTAAAAATCAATAGCGTTCCTATACACAAGCAAGAGAGAAATTATAGAAATTATAGAAATATTGCCCTTCACAATAACATCTAAAAAGTGTAATACTTAGGAATCAACCTAACTAAAAATGTAAAAGACCTATATATTGAAAATTATACTACGCTAAAAAAGGAGATTGAAGAAGATACTAGAAAATGGAAAGATGTTCCATGCTCTTGGCTAGGAAGAACCAACATCATGAAAATGGCCCAAACTATTATACAGATTTAATGCAATCCCAATCAAAATACCATTGACATACCTCACAGATCTAGAGAAAACACTCCTAAAATTCATTTGGAAACAGAAGAAACCTAGAATAGCAAAGGCAATTCTGGGCAATAAAAACAAGGCAGAAGACATCTCAATTCCTGACCTGAAACTGTACTACAAAGCCACAGTGATAAAATCAGCATGGTACTGGCAAAGAAATAGACCTCAGGATCAATGGAACAGATTAGAAGATGCAAGGATAAGTACAAAGACACTCAGCCACCTGATATTAGACAAAGGGGCTAAACATGCTCCCTGGAGGAAGTATAGCCTCTTTAATAAATGGTATTGGAAAAATTGGCTCTCCACATGCAGAAGACTGAAACTAGATCCATGCCTATCACCATGTACAAAATTAAAGTCTAAATGGATCAAAGACCTAAACATTAAAACAGAAACACTAAATCTACTAGAAGATAAAGTAGGTAGAAATCTTGGAGTCCAAGGGGTAGGCAGAGATTTCATGAACAAAATGCAAACTGCATGGGAAACACTTCAGAGAATCAACAAGTGGGATCTCATATTATTGAAAAGTTTCTGCACTTCAAAAGAAATCACCAGCAGAGTGAAAAGAAAACCCTCAGAATGGGAAAGAATTCTAGCCAGCAACCCCTCAGATAAAGGACTTATATCAAGAACATATAAAGAATTGAAAAACATCAACCCCCCCCCAGGTTCAAAGATACTCTCCAAAAATGGGCTGCTGAGATGAGCACACAGTTCTCAGATGAAGATATACAAATGGCAAGCAAATACAAGAAGAAATGTTCACCATCACTGGTTATTCAAGAAATGCAAATTAAAACAACATTGAGATATCATCTCACACCAGAAAGAATAGCTGCAATCAAGAAATCAATGGATAACAAATGTTGGAGAGGCTTTGGGGAAAAAGGAACACTGCTCCACTGTTGGCGGGCATGCAGAATGTTGCAACCACTATGGAAATCAATATGGAGAATTCTCAGAAGACTAGAAGTGGATGCTCCATTGAACCCAGCTACTCCCCTCCTGGGTATTTTCCCAGAAGAACTGAAAAGTTCGTATCACAGTGATATATGTGCACCCATGCTCATAGCAGCACTATTTGTAATAGCTAAATCTGGGAAGCAACCAAGATGCCCATCAACTGCAGAGTGAATGAAAAAGATGTGATATTTTTACACAATGGAATATTACTCAGGTGTAAAAAAGAATGATCTTGAGGCCTTCATAGGGAAATGGAGACAACTTGAGACTATCCTTATTAGTGAAATAAATAAGAATCATATTTATTAATATCACATTGTTTCTCTAGTGTAAAAAGTAATAAGAACTGTAGGAGTAATAAAACCCAAAATGTGTAATTGCTACTGTAAAAAAGAGAGGAAAAAAAAGTGCTCTAAACGATATAACTTCATGTATTTTTAAGTGCGTAAGACAGATGACCATATTACTGTTTTTGTTAGATTGCTGAGCAGAACTGTTAACAGTCTCATTGTTTGAATGTCTTCTTTGTATGCTTTAATTTTGTAACTTGAACAACTATTTCCAATGATGAGAGTATGTAACGTATCAAGTGGCAGTTTCTTAGGGTTATTGTTTTGTTGTTGTTGTTGTTGTTGTTTTGGGTTTTTTTGTTTGTGTGTTTGTTTATTTTTGGTTCTTTTATATTTTTCCCTTTGAAATTCTGTATTGTTGCTACCATTTTTCTGTTTTGCCTGGTTGTTTTTTTTTCTCTTTAAATAAATTTTTTTTAAAAAATCTTTAAAAAAGAGTTCATATTCTTAAATAAAATAAATCACATATGTGTGTTTAAATATCACATGGTTTCTCTAGTGGGAGAAATTGATAGGGTAAACAAAGGCCAGAATGCATAACAGATACTAGGAAATAGGAAGAAAATATTCAAAGGAGAAAAGGAATAATGGATGGAGGCAGGGATGGGTAAAAAGGAAAAAGGAAAAAAGAATAGAAGGAAGAAAAAAATAAAAGTTTTATAAACAATGAAGGGAAAAGGAGTTGAAAGGAGGAGAGGGGCTTGGAGAAAAAAGAAGAATCAAAACATTCTACATACAGGTACAAACTTCCTGTAATGAATGTGATCGTTATACATATCTAAAATATGCCAATAAAATCAATAAAAATTGATATCCTCTAATCCTAGCATTTAAGAGACTGGGGTAGGAAGATTGTGAGTTTTAAGGTCAGCCAAAGGATACATATAAGGTTCAAGGTTAAAATGAACTGCTTGACCAGAACCTGTCTCAAGAAAAAAAATAGGACTTGCTTGGTTAGCTTAAGTCACACTTTCAGCATTTTTCTGGAAACATATGGATTTGGGATTGACCAATGAATTTCATTAAGCAACTGTCATATTTGTTCAAATATAATACAATACATTTCCCTAGTATTTTCTTACGGGAAACAGGAAGTCATATTTTGAAACTTTGAATTCTTTTTTAGTTTCATGTGGACCACTGTCTCAGCTCCCTCATTTTGAACCACAAACCAACATTCAAAAAGACATGCTAACATGAAATGACCTGATTAATAATAATTTTAATGTATATAAAAATTATCTTAGAAAGTCATAGTAAGAACAAAAGAAGGAAAAAATTCAACATAAATTTCATTTTTCCCCAGGAATTGATCCAGCATTGTGTTACATGTCCAATTTGTTTCCAGTACTAGAAATAAGTCTTTTAAAGATTAGATAAAAGTAGCAAATGATTAAGTTGTGAGATCAACCATATGCACTCTTAGGAAAAATTAGGTAACATCATAATATTTCATGAAAGATAGAATAAGAATTGAGATAAATACTGAATTAGAGGATTAAGCAGCCTTTAAAAGCTCTCAATTTATTTAAAAAGTGAGGAGTGCTTATTTTTGGATAGAGCCTTTCAAGGAACATCCAAGCAGTGATTTTAGTGTGGACTGCAGAGAAAATCAAAAATATGCATGTAAAGAGTATAGAGAGTTAGGTAAGTCTTTCATAAGAAATGACAACAAAACAAGTAGTCTAGAACAATAGGTATCAATTTTCTCACAGGTCTGGACGTTAGGCATCTGCAGTTAAGGTGCAAGTAGGACCATATGCCTCTACACGTCCTGGGAACCAATTGTCTCCTAGCTCCAATACTTGCCAGTGATCCTTGATGGTCTTTGGCCACAGCAACTGTATCACTCCTGCCTCTGTTGTTATTTTCCCTTGTATATAGTGTGTCTTATCTTTTGGATCTATAGCCCACTCTAGTATGATTTTATCTTAACTATCTGTAATACCCTATGTGCAAATAAGATCTCATTGTGAATTTGCAGCTGGACATGAGTTTTGGAGAAATAAAATTCAACACAACATAGTGAATGAAAGTATCTCAGAAAAGTAGAGGTGATTTTTAAATCATGTATTATTCTATATAGTAATTTCAAAGTATGTTTTTGAAATTTAATACATTTAGTAATATAAATAGCCATGAGTATTTATCTAAATCCACAGAAGTTTATTTATCTTCCAAATGGTCAAAATCTTTCCTTTATATCATCCTGTTATACCAGAAATGACCCTATGTTCAAGCACCAAAAATAGCCAGGTGAATCAAATAGTTTCTTAAAGATTACTACACACCTCAGAAATTTTTATTTGATCTAGTAGAATTATTGTTTTTAGAGCATGGAAACAAGGGTATTCTTATATCATAAAAAGATACTTATGTCTGAATGTCCGTAGAAAAACAAAATAAGTATTCCTCTCTCAAACAAAGTTCAAATCTAATTTTACTCATTTAAATATCCTTGGACTCTATTAAAGAATCTGTATTTCATTGGATGAACAGAACAAGGTGTGGACAGAGTAAAATGTCCCTTTCTTTGCTTTTTCATCTCTGCTCTCTTTCCTACTTTCTACATCATGCAAGGATTGTGTCTTAGCCTTGCTTTTTTTCCAGGAAACTTAAAGTATATTCTTATTTAGTCACCTACACAAAAGTACTGCTTCTAAAGGAATAATTCTTATAAGAGAATAATTCTTTTTCAGCTGGTAATCCATTAATGAAGTTATTTGCTCCCTTCACATAGCTTTAAGGAGCAAGGATTGAGTTCATTCCAATACTTTCAAATTGCAGATCAAACCTTCCTGACATGAACACTTTATTGATAATTTTCTAGTTTTCTTAACACCTCCAGAAATTATAAAGGTAATATGACATTAGAAAGTGCTTTTCCTAATTGTTTTATTTTTGTTTGTCTTAACTTCATAGGTTCCCTGCAGGAAGCATCAGGTTAATAAATTTGAGAGAAAAGAGTGCAAGAGCAGGTTAGAATGCTCAGATTTGAAGCCTAGATTAGTACACTCTACTTCCCTGACCTTAGGCAAGTGATTTCATCTCTTTGCATCTCAGTGTCTTCATCTGTAAAGTGGATATAATGTCTAAAAATCATTGAATTGAAAATTTCATGAGGTATTTAATATCTGGGAAATGGAACAATGTCTGGCAGAGCTAAGTGTTCAACCATTTGCCGTTAGTTGTGGTTATGTACCTCGCATAGCCCTCAAGCTTCAGCAGGCAATAAGCAATGGTTACAATTTTCTTTTTTAACTGGTCACTGAAACATTTTGTTTGATTCAAAGTTGATTTCACGTTGACTAGCAGTATGATTTTTAAATTTAATTAAAAATCAATATTCTAAGTCTTACATTAGCAAATTTGAAGGCTCTTGATTAAAGACTCTTGAACAGAAGGAATAACACATCATTTAAAACATTAAACAAGAGTGGTTTCTCTGCACATTCCTTCAATCGTACCCACTGCTACTCACCTATATTAAATTCCAAATTGTGATGAGGTATTAAATACAAGATCCCAGAGTGGATTTCAAAACCATTATTCAATAATATCAATAGACTTTAGTATAAGAATTTTGATGAAAGACAATAACATCATGGTGTGGTTGATGCTAAAATAAGTCAATATTTAATTGTGTGTGATACATAAAGCATAAAGGTAAAACATAAAGCTGTGGAAAATAATATAAGAGAAGGAAAATCAATATTATGCCAATAAAGTAACTATTTATACTTCACTAGCTAAAGTTAATGAAAATTCCTATAGAAGGAGAATTGCTACTTAAATGAAAATCATATGAGAAGTTGAAAGCCACAGGACTGAGGTCACTAAAAGTCTGAACAATATCTTACATTCTTTCAAATAAAATTTTAACTATAATACATAATATAAGGAAGTTCACCAACTGAGTTCATATAGTTAACCTAAGTAGATAAAAAGCATTCATCATACTTGCTCAGTGGGAAAATTTTAAGACCTACTCTCCATGTAATTCTAATGAGATTTTCATAAACCATATTTTGCTTTGCATAAAATCTTATGATTTGACTATTTATAATTGTCGACATGTCACACACAGAATAATTTGAAAACTTGAGCAATTTTACTCCTGATATATTCGCTCTTTTCGGGTTAAATTTCTGATGCAAATGAGTCAGTGTTTGAAACTCCACTCAATTCATTCCCAGGTGTAAGTCACGAGGCATGAGAAACACTTGACATGGGATCTTCCATTTCTCTTAGCTACCAAACTCTACCAGCTGTCAAATCTTACTGATTCTGTCTCCAAGCATGTGTTAATTTTTGAAAATTTTCTTCAATATTATCTGTATAACTAGGTTTATAAAATCATTCTATGCTGGTTTGCTTCCAGTTTAGACATTATTAAATCCAATCTAAATAATATTGTCAAAGGAACAAAATGCAAATTTGTGTAAAATTTTTCTTATTCATGCAAACAATTGCTATGAGGGGACACTTAGACATCAAATATTTTTCCTATTTTATTCGATTTTATTTTTGGTTGCTATTTAATTGTGCAAATTTGTGGAATCAATGTGGTATAAGTACTCATTTTACAATGATCAAATCAATGTGATTAGCTTATTAACTACTTCAAACATTTCTTTGTAATGAGAACGTGCAAAAATCCTTTTTAATGTTTGGAAATATAAAATGCCTTACTGTTCTATAACCCTACTGTGCAATAAAACATCAAAATTTATTCTTATCTAACTTTAACATTCTACCCACTGAACAATCTCTCGTTAACTCCATGGAGGAATAAAGAAAATCTGGTATATATGCTACATGTTTGCAACAGCACACTAGGAGGTCATGAAAAGGATACGCAACTATCACTTTCCACAATATGAATGAGCCTGGAGAACATAATGTTACCTGAAAAAGCCAGGCAAAGAATAGCAAATACTATGAGATTTTACTCCTATGCAGATGTAAAACAAAGGCCAATCTCACAGACACTGACAGCTGCATACTGGTTGTCAGAGGCTAGGAAGCATAAGGGAAAGTATTTTTTTTTTTAATTTCTACAGTCCTTGTCATAAGGCATTAGAGTTGAGTGATCTGCTCTACCACTGCACTTGCCCCATTGCTCTGTAATATGCACTTTTCTTTTTCCTCCTCTTGACCGTGAGTTTTTGAGGCTAGGTCTAGATTTTTTTGTTTTAACCTGGATAGCCTGAATAGCTAGAAAAGTGTGCAACACAAAATTAGTTTACATAACAAGCTGAGTTTTAGCATGTGTTTATTTTTATTTAATGTAATGGCTAACAATCAGGTGTCTTCTGTGTGTTGGACCCCATATCAGCTGTTTCTATACAAATGTAAATAATACACTGTTGATCTATAGGAAAATCTGTATTTAGCTGAATGCTCACAAATTAGCATAATGAGGAGCACTGCAGATTAAATTACTCTGCTAGAATCTCTAACTCACCTACAAAGCAAATCACTCTTTCCTTTAAAAATTCCATTATTTTAACTCAACAATTTTTTAAAAAAGAATTTCCCAACTATAAATTATGTAAAATCTACCTACAAAGAGTTACTTTTTCTCTTTCCCTTATTCAAATATTTAATATCTATTCATTTTTTTCCTGGGCTACAAGAAAAAAATCCAAGCAATTGTAGCCTGGTTTAATAACAAAAAAAGGCAGGTGTTCACTAAATAGAATAGGAAAATTAAAAGCAGCCTAACTGCAAAACTTTCTTTGAACCACAAGTTTAAAAATGTAATGGTTTTACAACCTTCTCAAGCTGTCAATGGAAAAACGTGCCTTGACATTGAACACATACCAAGTCAGTAGCATAACTATTTTACAATGTCTGATTGGTCATTGAAAAACATAGTTTAAAATTCAATCCATGTGATGGAAACGCCACTTTAAAAAAAGACCATTCATATGGCAATGCTGCAGGAAAACTGGCTTTAACAGTTCCCTTTTCACCCAGCAGCAAGAAGATTTTTAAAGACTTACAAATGGAATGGTTCCTAGACTGTTGCCTATTATTATTAATATAAATTTTATTATCATAAAATTCACCATAAGAAAAAGAAAAATATATAATATTCTTCACTTTTATGGGTTACATTTCATGTCCTAAAGGAAGATTTCCAGGTATATTTATAGGAACCTTTTGGGAATGTCCATTCATAATTCTGCTAGGTTGTTCATTCATTAATTTAACTGAAATATATTGAATGCTTGCTATATTGCATCTCATGGGGAAAAGGGTTTGCCTAGTCATGTTAGTCATGGATTTTGAGTCCTATTTGAGAAGTCTGTGGGTAGAGAGATATTAATGGTTGTAGCTACAGAATTACAGATTGCCAAAAACAGAAACAGGGCACCAAAGGGTTTGTGTTGTAAGAAAAACACAAGACAAAAAAAACTAAAGTAATTGAAGTAAATCAAATGGTGAGTTTTTTAAACTTAAAATTTACTCTGGTAAGTTATGAAAAACTAAATAGGCCTCATACATATTTAGAAATCAAAGTCATCTCATATTTATGAATACACAAATTTTGAAAAATATTAATTTCAACTTTTACATTTTAGCTAAAGTCAGCTACATTTCACGTGCCTAGTTTTGAAAAATTCAGTTTCATTGATTTTCTTTTATGCCTTTTTTTCTATCTACTTCTAGACTTAGATTGAAAAACAGGAAGAAAAAAAGGACATATATTTTTCAGCTTTAAAAAACATTTTGTTGAAAAGGAGGTTGAAATTAGAGGCTAACACGAAAATGCCAAACAGTATGCGTATTTCCAAGAAACTTTTAAACTTTTCCCTCATCACTGCAGAGAATAATTTAGTCCTACCATGTAATGATTTGAAATTTACAAACATTCTCATTTAGAAAATGAATTTAATCATCAGAATCCATTGTATTAATCTTTACAGCAAGGAATAATAGAAACATGTGAAGGACTGATAAGAATATGGTATTTATGATTCATTGTCTGAAAACTGCTTTGTGACATGGCCAGGAAGATGCTTTACGGCTACATTTTAATATACACAACTTCATTTTCTTGGCTCCTTAAAAGGAAACAAAGCTTTTATTTTTGATTTTGTTATCCATAACTTATTTTTTTAGATAAGTTTCATGTCCACAGAAAATTTGAACAGAAATACAGACATTTCCCACAGTGTCACTGCATACACATGGAGCCTTAACCATTATCAAACATCTAGCGCCAGAATGGGACATTTGTTACAATCCATAAACTCACACAGATATATTTTTAACCCCATTGGTGTTTTACATTCTCTTAGAATTGTATTGTAATGTGAATTCTAAACTACAGTATCACAGTTTCTCTGTTTTAGAACATTCCATCATCTGCCTGACCTTCCCTCTACTCAAATCCTAGGCAGTCACTTACCTTACTCTCTGCAACTTTGCCTCTTTCAAAGTAGTATATAATTCGGAATCATACAGTACGTAGGCTTTTTACACTGGATTATTTCCCTTAGTAATAAGTTACTAAGGTTTCTCTATGTCTGTTCATGAATTGATAGCACATTTTTATAGCACTGAATTAAATTGCATTGTCTGGATACTCTGCAATCTTTTTTTTTTTTCATTCATCTCCTGAAAGACATTTTGGTTATTTCCAAAGTTCAGCAACTATGATCAAATACTCTGTAAAAAATTCATATCCAGGCATAAACATTTAGCTCCTTTGGGTAGATATCAGGAGTGTGATAGCTGGTTCATGTTTACTTTTGTGTAAATCTGTCAAAAAAATTCCAAAATATCTGTTTCATTTTGTCTTTCCACCAGCACTGAATGAATATCCCCACAAGTTCAGAGGCCTGCCACCCTTTGGTATTGTCCCACATCTGTGGGAATATCTCATAGTGCTTTTGGTTTGCTTGTTTTTCGTTAGGATCTGTGTTATTACTTTTCCCTGGTGGTACATAATGTGACTCATGTTTTCATGTGCATATTTGCCATCTGTACATCTTTTTTGGCATCTTTTTAGGAATTTGGTCTATTTCTTAACCAAGTTGTTCAGTCTCTTCTTGTTGAGTTTTTAGGATCTGGTCCTTCACATGTGCACCCTTATGACAAAAGCAGAAAATTATGGTGTGTTTGGACATCTGTACATGTGAATGTATTAATGCTCTTGCAATGTGAATGATGAGTTGAATAGAGAACTTTGAAAGGACACTGAGAGCCACAATGTTAATCTCTTCCTAAATTAAGCACAGCGAGTGTTAAAAATCATGAAATACAATAAGGAATGAGGGGAATAGAAACCCGTGGCAACAAAACTAGGAAATATATGGAAGGAAGTTAAGTATTTGTCCAGAACAGTTAAACTGATTAAGGTTTTCCTGGATGTAACTCCATATACACATTATTTCCATACCCTACTCTTTTCAAGGGGAGACAAAATAGCATATTTTTTTTTCCTGGGTGTATTTTAAAATAAGCACATTTCCCCTTACTCTTCCTTCTCAGCACAGCTCTATCTTCTAATTCCCTCTCCCATTCCATGTCAGCATGTTCTGCTTTTGACTAGACAAATAATATAGTCTTTCTCCTAAAGAAACAATCTCTGGTAAAATCATAGAATACCTACTTGTATAATACCCAAAAGTTAACTGCATGCTTTCCAGTGGCCAGAAATAACTCACAGAAAATGAATCCACAAAGCAGTCAGTGGAATATTGTGACCCTCTTAGGAGAACGATTGTGTTATTGAGGTAATGAAGCTGTCTTTAATACACACACACACACACACACACACACACACATAGAGGCATATAAACATTAGCATTGTACACAGTAAAAACTGTGGTAATTAATTGCTACTTGAAGTCATGTGGTTCTAGCAGAATATTCCTTTCATTTGTACCATATCATAATGTTAACTTATCCAAAATAATTTTTATGTATTTTTATTGTAAGACTGACAGTAACTTGATGGCAATAATTTTAAGCTGAGAATGATTTTGCTACTTAGATATAAATCCACACAGTTTAGAAAGTTGATACTATGATATCTGTGTTCCTTAAACCGAATTCCAGAACTTGTTTGAGGATAAATAGAAAAACCTCACACTTCCATGCATGTATAGGATTTTGCATTTATGAGATTAACCAAAAGCATTCATTTAAACTTCTTTTACTAAAGGCACTTCGGAGTTTGGAGGCAGGGTTGGAGCTGCAAGTATGAAGATATGAAGATAGAAACGAAAATTCTTAGAAATAAAACACAAGTATGTCACAGAAAAATCCACATGAACTTTTCGACCAATCTGTAGGCTCATTGTTTTATGCTGACATATGTTACAATTTTTGTTATTCTTAGAAGCACATACACTTTTGTAACTTTCTGTGAACATTCTAGGAGAGTATCTAATGTGCCTGAAAACAAAGAATGGAGGTCCTTTTAAGGAAACCAATGCACAGTTAAAAGTGGGGACATATTCTCAATATGCATTCATCTAATGTAAGTATGTACCTTAAATTTTAAGGTCAGTATGAAACCTTTCTTCCAGCCTTGAGATTTAGAAAATACATTTCAGTTTTCAAAATCATATTCTGGGGGGTTTCCATTCCTTCATCTCCTATTCCATTTGATTGCTTTTTATATTTTGATTTATTTTTATCTAATTTGCTCTGCATTTGATATTTCCAAAAATGTCGAGAGAGAGGGACAGGGACAGAGACAGAGACAGAGACACAGAGAGAAGTACACAGAGAGAACTGCAGCGTCTTCATCGCGTTCCTTATAATTCCAGTCACGTTTCTTACTTCATCCAACTTCTGGACGTCTGGACTGGTCACATTTTTCACTTCATCTATTTTCTGGACTGGTCACACATCTTACCTCACCTGAATTCCAGGCAAGGGCTGGGTTTGCTAGGTCAGGAATCCCAGAGTCTGAGGCTATGATGAAGCCGAGGACCTCACACTCTGGCTTCTCCTTTATCCCGCCACTATCCTAGAGAACACGAAACTCTGGCACTGTTTTCCCTTTGGAGGTGAGGCGCCTGGACATCAGAGCGATCAGAGACTTAGAGCCTCTTAAGGAGCCTCTGAAAACACAGGAACCACTCTGAATGCTCTTCCTGTGTGCTTTTATGCCTCCATATTTTCAGAGAGGAAGGCAAAAGAGGGGAAATTCAGAGGAAAATGAAAGGTGATCCTGTTTACAGCTTCTCTTTCCATTTATTAATAGCTATGAAGTCTTTAAAACACCATTGGGCATCTGTGTTCTTCCTTCAAGGAAAGTAGCCCAGGAGCAAATGTATCAGTTCTGTTCAGGGCAGGAAATAAAGAGTAGATGGAGTTTGGTGATAACAGGGAGAGCCAGCAGAGGATAATCATGTCTCCAAATTTAGAGCACGGAGGAACTCAAAAAAGGGTAATAGGGAGAACCTTGGATGGATGGGATTCCAGGGTAATAGGAAGTGGTCTCCTAAGAGAGCCTTCTTTTCAACCCCATTTCTGCTTTTTCCCTGACTTTCCCTGACTCTTTATGCCAAATCTTAGACCTCCAAGAGCAGCTTAAGAGTCCTTATAATGCCAAATACTTCAGCAAGATTCTTCCCACTCCAGTGCCAAAGCTGGGCTGTGGTTTCAGGTATCTGAACTGGAGATCTTTACTGAATTTTCTCTATATTTAATAATTTTTAGCAATACCAGTACAGTTATTATTTATACATAAGCAAGACAGGAGTTCGATTGGAGGTTCACCACTGGGAACATCCATTTTATTAATTTGCCAATCAAATACTTACTAAGTGCTATGTGATCGTGTTACAAATTTCAAGCAAAGAACAGTAAGAAGACAATAGATTTTTTCAATGGTTAATTATCTGAATATAGACCAAATTTAAATTTGCACATGGAAGTTGCTATTTTTTCAACTCGGATAAAGATTTAATGCTCTTTTCCAAAAAGTGGCAAAAGATGAATTATAATTATATAAATCACCACTTTTTTTTATTTAATGCAACTTCTTTACTTAGATGTGCTACAGTAAAATTTCCTTACTTTCAAAACACGGATAATTTATATCCTAATTACTAAGACAAATGAGAGTCAGTCTCTCTCTCTCTCTCTCTTTTTTTTCTCTCTCTCCCTCTTTCTTTCCTTCTCCCTCCCTCTCTGTATGTATGCACACCATGTATACACAACCCACATCAAGGTGGAATATAAACTGAGCAAAGAAGATTTATTTCTGCCATATGTATAATACATAGAAAAGGACAAGATCTGAAAAAGTATTTTCTATCTGTTCAATTCTCAAAATCTTTATCATTTTTATAAGATGCCATCTTCACTTGAAAAGAGCAAGTCTGCCTTTGAAGTACTATACCAGGAATTTATATCTAGCCCAGCCTCATGTACAAGAAGTGTCAAGGTATTTTATTGTGAATCACTGTGTACCCAAGGCTGGCCTCAAACTCCTGATGATTGTCCTGTCTCAGCATCAAAAATGCCAAAATGACAGGCCTGTTCCACCACCCTCACCACTTTGGCATTTTTCTCAGCACCCTAAAATATAACATTCATGTTTTAACATTGTATTTGATATAAAGAACTACAAAATGAATTTGCTTGAATTGATTAGTAGAACACAAAAATACCCTTAACCAATAATATCCCAGATAAGTGTTCTTTGTCAAAGATATATGACACTAACCAGACCAAATCTAGGCGTTTTTGAAATGCTTGCTTTGGAGGAGAAAACATCATTCAGATTCATGATGTAGAAAGCAAAACAGTTAAAGATAATCTTAATGTGCAAGATTTATAATTGCTATTACTACAAAGACAAGTCTTCAAGTACTCTTGAAGTAATTTACACCTCTAGTATACTAAAACTCTAGGAACATATTCTAAGTAAATATATAAATATACATATATATGTATGTGTTTTGCATACATACAATTAATATGGACATGCATATAGAATGTACCCTCCTCAAAAAAACAAAAATTACAATAAAAAGAAGAAAATAATCATAATGGGTTATTGAAAGTTACTGAGTTGATTTAAACTAGGTCAAAAAGTTTGTGGTTCCCTGTAAACGAAACTTAGGTTGTGTGACTATAATCCCACTGTTTCCCACAGTGCTGCCTTTTTGTCAGAAGGATATGTATTTGGGTTCCCAAATTTTTGTCTCCTTCTGGGAATTTTAGCTACCATACAATTCTCAAACTGCCATTTCATCCTGTATGACATTTCTTTCAACATGGTCCATACTAAAGATGCCACGTAAGGCTGAGTCACACAGCTACACGATACGATGCATCCTAAGTGTTGAAGTTATGGTTGGAAATAAAAGTATCTACATAGGTAAGGAAAATAGTTTAATGGCATGCTAGGAAATATTTTTTGTATTTCTGTCTTTTCTACATTCATAATTTAGCAAGGAAAAACTAAACTTTAAAAGTAAAAAGTTTAAACTATCCACTTATTTGATAGCTACGGGTTTTAATGACAAATTTGGAATGATTAAGTGCCTAATATAGACATTACCTGTATTAAATATGTGAAATTTATAGAGAAAAGAGAAGACACAGTCATTAACTTCAAGAATACTCCTTACTTGCTTTTAACGTGGAATGCTGGTCTTAAAACTCTGCAATTTAGGTCGTCTTCAAGGAATTTGCCCATGAGAAATGGGCATTGCAGGCAATATGTGATTTCTGTTAAATTTTGTAATCCACTGAACAAAACCTTTCACCATATATTGTGTTTGTGCATCATTTACAAATTTATATTTTAAATTTGAAATTAAAATCAGGGTTTAGTGCCTTAAGTTAAATTTCGATTTTCAGTAGTGGAGTAGATTGAGGGACAAACTTCTATAAAATATTTTATCATTGTTGTTGTTTTGCTCATTCAACAATGATCCACAAAATGTAGGTGTGGAAAATCCCTACTTTTCCAGTGGTCTGATGTGATAAATTTGTGTTGACTAAACCATAAAAATGGCTGAATTTACCACTGTGTTACTAAGGAAATTGGACCTGAAAGATATATTTCCTTGTTTTGTTCTTGTGTTTTTCCTCCTCTAGAATTATTCAGTCCTTCTACAAATTTCAGGATCATTGTACTTACATTTTCAAATTGTTTACTAAACCCTTAAGTGAACAAAGTAGTCTTCAGTGCTTAAGCTGAGAGTAAAAGAAGACTGCGTCAGACATTTTATATTTGTTAGCAGCAGCAGCAGCAGCAGCACTGTGTGATTTTAAAGGGGTTTCTGGAATGCAAAACTGCACTGGAAAAGAATATAATGACAGATACAAGGGGGCTCTTGTTCCCTATACTGATTCTACTTGCCAAATCTATACAATTCATTACAAGACTCAAATTGTGAGGGAAAATATAAAGACTAAAAAGAAACTTTTTTTTTTTTATAATATGCCTAAGTGTTGGTGAAGTCAAAGTTTGTTGGGATCACCAGAAATAGAATGATATCTGGAACAATAATGAACCCAAAATACTTCACAAATTATAATTACATGTTTGATAATCACCTGGGAGATTAATGCTCAGTAGGTTTACTACCTAAGGGCACCCTGCAAAAGATTGCAAACAGGGAACTGGCTTTGGAAATTCTGAGCAGAGAATGTTTCCCTGCAACCATGAATTACATCCTGACAGCGCCATCTACCAGGAGCCTTTCTAACTGCAAAAGCGAAAGCGTGCTACCAAGATTCCTGCTGTAAATGACCAAAACATTTTCAGAAGTCATGCAATGTATAGCTGTGTCTATCATTCAAACATTCTATTTTGAGTCTTCCTATGGTTTTCGTGTGACCTCATAGCAAATAATATAGGTGGTTTCTAGTTAACCGAGGTTGCTAGTTAACCAAGCTGTAGCACAAGTCAATGAGTAGTCAATGAATCACACAAGACCCATGTGGAAAAAAAAATTAGCCCTTTAAACTGATTATCGTTTAACCATCGAAAGCATTTTAGTCACTACCAACATGTTCTCTGGAATGGTATAGTGTTAGTCTTACCTGACCTTCTGTGATAGTGTCTCATAAGGGGAATACTGCACAGACTTCCCGTACCACTGCTTTCTTAGAGTACTCTAAAACCCAGAAAAGTTCTATCTTGTATCCTAGAACTTCTATGAGCTTGGAATTTAAAGGATTAGGTGACTAGCTTTCATATTCTCTTGTGTAATTTGAAAATAATCGAAATTAATTGATACTAAATTATTACAGCATTACAGCATTACAGCATTGCCACAATCTGTCTTTGTGCCGTGCTTGGATTTAGAGCCTTGCCATAGGAAACCCTTCCTTCAGACTCTGCCTGGAAGCTCTGCTTTCGTTAAGAGACATTACAATCTCTTGTGGCATGTGGTATAAACTTTTTGGTCCAAAACCAACAGTTAGCTGGCTCCATACTCACTCATTTCCTTCTCTCCTTTTCATCCTTTTCCTCCGCCCCTCCTACTTTTCTGACAGTGGAAGAGAAATTATTTCAGTATTTTGAAATAAATGTCCTTTTGAGGCTCAAGAAGCTATGTAGGCTGTAGGACCAGCATAAACTCTGGGCTGAAGCGTGAGCAGATTTCCAAGATGAACCATAAAAACATGCATGAATTGACTATTTGAAATGCACTAAGAATTCTAAGAGAAAATTTGCTTACAAGCATAAACAATAAAGAGTGGTAAACATTAGTTACTTGCCTCAAGGTATTTCTTTTTTTAAAAAAAATGCTGCATCCATGATGGATCATAAGTGAAAACAAAGAAAATTATTTTTGTAGGATCATAAGACCGACCTTGGTAGACTTCTTTAAAAACTTTATGAAGAAGTTAAAAGGGTCACAAATAATGCTCTATTTTATATTCCTTTTAGGAAGAAACAATATTTTGTTTATACTATCCAGACCTCAGGAATATAAAGAAATGCCTTTCATTTTTTGGAAAGGAAGGTTTTTACATCTTTGGTGGACTTCAAAGAAGACACAATCCACTATATACTGGAGGTGACTGAACTAGTCATTCGGGTGAAAATCTCTCTGTCTTCATCTTACTCAAAATATTACATAAATGTAATCTGAACCATTTAGAGTAGCTCTACTTAAACCGTGTTATGTTTTCAGTAATAAAGACTGATAACTTGATAGTTCCCAAGGGTTTGATGCTTACAGTTTAAGTACATAGTTGACATTACATGCTATTTTTCTGAAAATCCCCAGGGCTATATTAGAGATGAGATAAGTAGAGTTGTAGAGGACGGTGTAGAAATCTGTGGGTAGCTTCAAGCTCGGAATTATTAGTCAACACTGTATAAATTTTAGTGTAATATCATTGCTGGTAATTAGTGCAAGAAAGTAAAAGTGTGGGCTCAAAGTTTTAAGTATGTGTATGCTTCTTTAGTAGTAGCATTATATGAAAACAGCATTTACTATGTATTAAAAACCTTTGTACACATATTTCTCAGAGGTCATAAGTTCACTTTTTTCCCTCATTCTCTCTCTAACATAGATTTAGATTTTTATTTCTAGAAAGAGTTTTATTTCAGACCCTCACAATTTCTCCTTTGGACTGTGGCCTCTCTCGTGGCCTCTCTCTTAACCGCAGGGTCACTATTTCAGAATTCATCCTTGGCATAGTTATCAGACTGATCTATGTACTCTCATTACCGCACCATGAGCACAAAAAACACACAATGTCCCTCGTGGTGAGGCTCCATCCACCTACTTTTCCGTCTCAAGCTTAAAATTCAGGACATTGAAGTCATGGCAGTTCTGTTAAGCCATTTTCCACTTAAAAAAAAGAATTAGCTTGCTGCCAACATTCATTAAATTTTCAGTACTGGGAATTACTTTATTTTGTAAATAGAAATGCCACTACTAAATCCAGAATACTCTACGAGAGGTGGCGTCTCTTGTTTCCAAAAACTATCAGTATACTCAAGCAATGTGAGGATAATGAGAAAACAAATATTTTTGTGGTAAATTTGGGGTTACGGTTAGGACTGTAATTTGAGAGTTTTCTCAGGAAAAAGCTGGGGTTTTTTTCTTTTTAGTTAAACAGATTCTGTGATCTAGAAGAACAGAGTAGTTTGATATTACCGTCACTCCATTCTGAGGCGGAGAACACAGTGCTGGGTGTCATGCTTGAAGGGCAGCCCCGTGGATAAGTCACCTAGATGACCTTTTTAGTCATCTTTTCCATAGTTTCCTGAAAACTTGACATTCTCCTGAATTCATCTAATTTTTTTTCTTTCTCTTTGTCTTCTTTTAATTTTTGGAGAAGTACTGCCAGCTGGCTAGAACCTGCTTCCCATGTGCTCTTAATAACTTTTTATTTCCCCAAGGGCTGGTCTGTGCTCCTTGAACCTGGCTACACATTAGAATGTGCAAGACAGCTCTTAAAAAAAAAAAGCTGGATCTATAAAGCATTGATTAAATTGATTGGGGTGTGCTTTGGTTAACAGAAGGTTATAAAACTCCCCGTCTGCTTCCAGCGTGTGGAAAGACCTCGTCACTCTCAGGTGAAATCCAGGAACCGCTGGGCCCGCTGTTTGACTTGTACATCACTCCTGTCCTTTAGCTCCAGCTGATAGGGTGCTGCGTGCTCAGGGCATACTTGCTGCTCCAATATAGAATGCATGCCACATCTGAAAAGATTGTTCTTCCCCTGAATCTTCGTTCAAAATGTGACTCAAAAAATTGCTATAATGCCAGGGTTTTGGAAGACTGCAGGGGAATCTTTGGTTTGTCACAGCTAATATAGCAAGGTATTGTCCCCAAATAAAAAGAGCTAGGAATGTAGCTTTGTGCTCTCCATATCACACACAAAAAATAGACAAAACAAAACAGAGCTGCCTATGTGGACCGATTAAAAAGGAAGGTTTCATTGGTCTCCTTGTCATCAATATCTGACCTTGTCTTGCAAAGAATGTACTACGGTCCTATTCAGCTTGGTCTTGGAAGAAGTCCCACCTTGCCTAAGTGCTGAGACATTCAGTGAAAGAGGTTGAATACAGAACAGGAAACTATTTTTTAAATTGTTGATATTTTCTTATTAAATTCCATTGCTATATACTTGACTGTCCCTTGCATTGAATCTGAAAAGGTCCTAGACTGATGTTGCTAATTAAATTAAATACTTGTTTGACTATTAATACTAACACAGAACACTAACGAAAGTAAAGCGCCGAGTTATACTTGGCATAATAAGAGAAGAACTGGTAGCGCTGTGGTTCTCAGGACTGTCTGAAGAAGCATCGTTATTACAGAGACTGGAGATTCTCTTGAGACACTGCGTTGACGTTGGTAAGGGTTTGTGGAAGAAAAGGTCCATAATGTGCTCGTGGATTCTCCAGTCCTCCTGGTGCTTTTTCTGGAGCATAGAATCTACTAACTGCGTAGCTGGACTAAAGAGCTCTGTACCACTAGGTACTGCTTAAGTCAAAATGGACCCCAGAAAAACAACCTGAGGTGTATATATTATAATTTTTTTTATTTCCTTTGCAGGTTATCATAAGATTTTCCAGCAAATTTTCAGATGTGTTTGTTCTATTAATTTAAAAAACTATACTACGTTTTTTTTAATTTTAAAGAAAAAAAAAACCCCAAAATTTCAAAGCAAAATAATAGGAGAGAACATCACAATAATCAATACATTGTGCATTGTTATATTTAAAATAGTTACTAAGAGTACAAGATTTGGCATAAAAAATTATCTAAATGATATTAGCACAAACCTTTCTTAACAATGAACTAAAGAATCTAGTAGTGTGACTATCTCTACTATCTTGTATTTTGTTTTTGGATAAAAAAGATATGATCTTTTTATACAATGGAGTACTACTCAGCCACAAAGAAAAATAAACTTGAGACTTTTATTGGTAATGAGGGCAATTTGAGACCATAAGTGAAATCAGACTCATATGTGTAAACATTGTATTTCTCTGGTTTGCGAAGCCAAGAGCAAATAAGGTCCAAAGTGTATAATAGGTATTGTGAAGTGGGAAGAAACTGTACAAAAGGAAAGAGAAATTGGGGTGAGAGACAGGTGAAAGGATAGAAGGGTAAAGGAAAAAAAAGCCATTTGATTTAATCTACTCAGTATACTGGTTATCCAATGGTTAATCCTCTGTTTTCCCAGTGACTCATATTAAGACATGACATTCAGAGAGTTTTGGACAGGGACAATTTAAGGTTATATATTCTGAGGCCTTGGTGATCAATCTCAGCTATGTGTAAACTGAAAATTAAGCATAAAACTATGTTTGCAAAAAAAAAATACAGTGAAAACTTGGCTTAATGTGCGTGCCTTGGGATAAGTTGTAGAGAGACAATGAGGAGGTACAGTAACTGTGGGCTGCTTCTCCAGGTCCTGGGAATCCCACTTACACTGCCTTTGAGTCTGTGAGATTCCTTTTCTTTACCATGGGTTATGGAGTCCAGTGATGGAAGCCCAAGTTCTTGTGTGTTTTGAACAAAGAGTGAGACATGGCATATGGCAAGAAGCAGCAGCAAAATTTATTAAAGTGAAAGTACAGGAACTCTAAGGGTGTAGGATATAGGGAATCAAATGCCCTGCCTGCTTAAAGACACGTCCATCTGAATCCTCCAGAGCATAACTGACAGAGAGCTGAGTTATTTCCACTGCATCTATTGTGCATGTCTTGTCCCATAATCTATTCTGGTATAACTGCATTTATAAAATGCACTTTCAGTATCCATAGGGGAAGAATGTTCTCTAGAGTATGGAAGGGGGTCTAGTGTGCCTACATCTTGGTTTGGAATTTTTGAAAGTTTCATAGTTGTACTTGCGGTCTATGTTTACCTTATTTCAACCATAGTATGATAAACCCTGGCTGGGAGGTGTTGGGGGTTGTTCTTATGTATTTTCCAGGTTCCGGGCAGTGGACGGAAGTGGCCCAGTAGCTTCCAAGATGCTGTCTATCTTACCTTGTATTCATATACATTCATTTTTCCTTAGCAACTTCTGGTTCCTTCACATAACAGAATCCTTAATCAGAAAGAATAATAAAGGGATCCAGAACACAGCTATTTAGATTAATCAGCACCTGGAATTTCTCTTCTTCAAAGAGACTCAAACAAATTGTTTAATCTTGAGTTGACAAAGTTTCAGGAAAGGCTTTTCACTTAAAAACAGACCATGGCAACAAGTATAGGCCTAAGCAGTGGAGGAAAGCAACTACTGCTCAAAAGATGGAGATGGTATTTTGAAAAGTTAAATTCTGTCTACTTCACATCAATAAGCTATGTCTTGTTGTATAATTTAACACTGCAATATTCTTTAAATGAACAAAAATATTTTTATATGGTGACATTTATATACTGGGAAGAAGCATAAAACATGAAAGAAAAGTACAGTTATTGCTAGAAATGATTATCATAATGATGATAACAGTGATTAGAAATATTTGTGTGCCAGACTCTGGGCAAAAACAGCAGCAGCAAGCCTTACAGAACTGATAGCAACAACAAGCCTTATAGAACTGATAACACTGAATTCTAAGGAGAATTGTAAGAATTCAGGAATGTTATTGTGGCTCTTTCATGGATAAGAAAACCTAGAGAGGTCATAATCTAAAATTATACAATTGGAAGGTGGATGACTCAAATTGCAAAGCTGGTTGAAACTTGCGTCACAGACCATGATCTTAAGCATTCTGCTTTATTACGTTTAGACGAAAACTCTCCTCAATTTATGTAGATGAAAAGTGGAAAATTGTCCAGGTTAATGGCGGTGCAAACCATCCAAGAAAGGAGAGTCTGTGAGTTTGTTCTGAGGAAGAGTGAGGGCTTTCTAAAAATTTGAAAAAGATCTTGAAGTTTTGTGGAAGGATGATCAGAAAAACAAAATCAAAGACTATTGCAGTAACCAAAATGAAATAAAGATGGGGTTTTAGGTTATGGTTCATTAGGCTTTATGGATGTTAGAAAAAGAGCAAAATAGTCACAGAATACTTTAAAATTTGAGTACAGTGGGCTAAAATGGAATATGCTATTGGGAGCAAAACAGAAAATGGAAAGCATCTAGTTTTAGTCTTTTTTAATAAAGTAAAAGAAAATAATAATTCACTGGAGGTGCCATGAAATTGTGAGCAAAGATGCAAGAAAGACCTTTTAGTACTCAAGTGACTTGTCCTCCTGCTCTGTTCTCCTTAGGTTTCCTGAGCATGTGTACTTCAGCATCTCAGTCTTGCGTTGCTATTTTAGGTCCTCTTGTTGTGACCGTCATCTTGTTCTCATTTCTTACTCATATTTCAACAGTGAACCATGAATGTTTTCAATGTAATGATAGATAGTCTACCTTATTTCTATGGTTATGTGTGTAGAACGGTAGTTTAGTGCCTGCAGAGTCTACTAGTAGTAGGGCTTTCGCCAACTACATACACACTTGGAGTGTAGATTGCTGACTGATATGCCCAATTTTCATACTTCCATATTCTGCCAGTTCTCCAATATATCAACTTATCCTGCTCACCTTTCATTATATCAACTTCATCATTGTGCTTGGTAAACTTGATTCCAAAAGCAGCAGCATCACAGATACTTACTGAGCTTCCAGAGTCCAGCAATTTTCAGGGTACTTGGACCATGATCCAAACACCTACATATATTGAATGCCTTTGTTTTATTTAATAGATCAGATACATTTTTATAAAGATATAGATTCATAACTAGTATGCCCAATCTCGTCTTACCTTTTCTTTTTAAACTTGCAATAAAGAGAATGTTTTCTATTTCATAAAAAGTCATCGTGGTTATTGTGTTTGACTTAGTCAATTCCATTTCAAAGAGTTTTTGCTAAATGGGAGTAAAATAAATTCACTTAAGCCAGAGAAATTTTCCTTCACTTGTTTTCACTTTCCTACCAGCCCAGGCTCTTAATTTCTCCAGGAAAATGAAATCAGTGGATAAAGCTGACTATACCCATAGACATATGTTAATATAAATCTAAGCCTTTCTTTTATTTTTATTTCTTTTACTATTGGTAAAGCAAATCAGCTAGAAACTTTTTTCACCACTTCAAGACACCGTGGATCATGAAAATATATTTCTAAAAGAATGTTAAAGGAAACATAAAATCTTGTTAATAGAGAATTATAGCCCAAACCAGTTGCTTTGAGTTCTGTGTGCATAATTGATATACATTCATTCAGGGTTACATTATGTCTATCAAAGTCAATCTATGTACAAGCATGCAAGTGAATATTTGATATATATTGTATACTTATATGTTAAAGAATCTATTATTGAACAAAATCATAAATTTTCTTTCATGAAAATTAAATATATTTTGATAGAAACAGTTTTTAATTGGTTTTGTAACTACGTCAAATACAGTGACATAGTATAAATAATGGGCATTGGAGTCCAAATATCTAGATTCTTGTCCCAACATTGCCACTTACTAATTTATGTGACCTGGGGCAATTTATTTGACTTCTTTAAGTAGTCTCAATTATGTTGTCAGAAATTATTTCCCTCAGCACCTGGAAGGTATCGTGCAAAGGACACTAGAAGTTGAATCGTGGCTTGTCGCTTTTGCCTGTGGCTGTGTCTTAGGCCTTGGTTTCTCTGTGACATAAGGAGGATAGGGTCAAAAATTTCTTAAACCTTTTTTACATTTTAAGACACAAATGCCTTTCTTTTGTGTTGAATTTCACATTCAGGAAGGAAAATACGCTTTCTTAGTATTCCCTTTCCCCAGTCCTTTATTTTTACACTTCAGTTGCAGGGGCTGTGTTTGTGAGTCTAGGAGGAAAATATTTTGAAAATGTTAAAGTTGCAAAATCATTTATTTACCAGAAAAGACCTTTCACTCCCATTGCTTGGATTTCAAGCAATGGGAGGAGTGGTTTGAGGAAACACAGTCTACACTACAACTTATTTCCCGGGGGCTCGGAAAGAAATCTCTCTCCTAAATCTTGCATTTTTGAGAAAGGTGGAGCTGAGCTCTCCGCTGTAGAAAACATCTGTCAGAATCTATGATTTGCTGCCAGAGGACTTCTTTCGGAATCTTTTCTTAATAACAACAGCATATTACAAAAAGATGCTTTGTACTTCAGGGATGCCTTTATTTAGACCACCTTTCTAAACCTTTTATAAACATGTCTAAGAAACATAGGCTCTGCCTAGACGACCAAACAAAAAGGCACCAAAGTCAAACAGGAAGAGTGACTGACCATTGTTGAGCAGGCCTGGTGTTAGTTGATTCCACGTTTCATATAATTTTCATGAAGTTTGTAAGCAGTACATGTAAATTTTATGGTAGCAGATTTTATTTAGATTGTTCTTTATCAGTCTGGACATATTCAAAGCCTCTTTACTAACCATGACTGTGCTGATAAGCTTAAAATAACAGATTATTTAGGACTCACAAAAAGAAAAAGATGAAAATCAAAACAAGATTGATAAACCTTTGCATTATTTTCTTTTTATTGGGTTAGAACCTTCATGCATTCTAAATACAAGTTGTTTTTCAGATTCACATCTTGCAAACAGTCCTCTGCTACCCTTTTGGTTTCCGTCAAAATTTTTTTTCCCTCCCTGCCCCCGGTAGTGGGAATTGAACTCAGGACTTTTCACATGGCTGTATCTCCAGAGTTTTAAATTTTGTTTTGTTTTGTTTTGTTTTGTTACAGGATTTCATGAAGTTGTTAAATTGCCCAGGCAGAGCTTGAATTTACAATCCTCCCAGAACATGCAGGTTTCCCAGAGTGCTGAACCCATAGGTATGCTAACAGTGTCTATTGAAAAGCAAACGTTTTTTAAATTCTGACCTAGTTCTGATAATTTTCTTTATCAATTTTGTACAGTTTCTACATAGATATCCCAGTTTTTTTTCCTTGTTCAACTGCATTACACAGCCTAGAAACTGCAGTGTAATGAATAGAAACTTACTTTCCTCCTGATTTTAGAGGACTACTGTCAGTGTTTTCATCACTAGCTATAATATTAGCTGCTGCTTTTAATAGATGCACTATATAGATATTTCAAATAGCAGATCATATCTAGGGAGTTTTTCTGGCTTTGTGTATTACAGTTTAAAAAAAAGATCTTTAGCAATCTCAGGGTATTAAGACTTTCTCTTGAGCTGTTTTCAAAAGTTCAACAATTGTGACATTTAGATTTTGCTCTATTTGAGTTACTTTTGCATATTGTATAAAATAATAATTACATTTTTTTAGTCCTTTGCAGATGGCGTCAAACAGTAGAATTCTAATCCTTCCCTACTGAAATGTCTGAAAACCATTGGCACAAATAAAATAATCAATGTGTGGGTTGACCTCTGACACGTATTCGAATCCATTGATCTATTTGTCTATGTTTATAATGCTTCATTTTCTTGATTATTGAACTTGGGCAATCACTCTTGAAATAAGATGTTGCAAAGTCCCATGAATTTTTCTTTTGGAAGGATGTCTTAATATCCTAGGCTAAGTGTATTTCTGTATAAATTTTAGAAACAAAATTGTCAATTTCTAAACCAAGGACCACTTGAATTTCAGTTAGTATCATGCTGGATGAACTAATGATATAGGAGAATGAAACTTCCTACCTACTGTGTCCACGAGTTCGTGTTCTCTAAAATTGAAGAATGAATTTTAGGAACAACAGAGGTGAAGAGTAGAATATATTTATTGAGAGAAAGAAAGCTTCTGTCTGGAGAGAGACAGAAGGGGGTCCCGAGCGGGTTGCCCAGGACTCTGTCTTTTCCAGGGACTTTTATAGAGTAAAGCCATGGGTTCAAGATGAGGGGGCGGGGGGCTGGGAACTCACAAAGCAGATGGGCATAAGGTGGGACATAACTATAGTTAGCCAGTAATATCAATAGTTCAGGTAAAGTTGACTACATGAGGGACAAATGGGGAAGCCAGTCACATAGAAAGCCGGCATTTTTACAGAGCTTTTACAGAGCATTTTTACAGTGACTCTTTCCTAGGGGGATGGGAACTATTTAGGGTGTCAATCCTCAGGATATGGGTGCATTTCTATGATCTTTTGTCTTGAGGTCTGGTCCACAGCAGGACGTGTCAGCTTCCCCCGGCAGTTTCTAGGTGTTAGCACTGGCTCTATTGAGACCCAATTCTATCTCATTGCCTACTATATTTCTGACTAACTCAGCTGCCTGCTACACTATCAGAAAATCCAACCAGTAATTCATATTTCCCCATATCTTTGGGTCTTTAATTTAGCAAAATTGTATTTTGTGGTTTTCAGTGTATAGGACTTGTACATCTTCTGTCAAGTTCATCCATCAGTATTTCATGATTTTTGCATTAGTATGAATGATATGCCTCTAATCTCAATTTACAATTATTTGCTTCTAGTTTAATAGAAATATAGTATTGTAAATTCATCTTTTATGTGGAAATCATGTTACACACATTTACTAGGTCTGATAGTTTTCTTTGTAGATTTTGTAGTTTTCTACATAGTTGGTGGCCTTTTATTTTTTTCAACTTTATTTGTTTTCAACTCTAGGCTGTGCGGCTTTCAACTTGCCCAACCTAGAAACTCTATTGTAGTGTAGAATAGAAATATTGAGAGTATGACACTTTGCTTTGTTCCTGATTTTGCAAAATACCACTAGGTCCTTCATCATTAACTATAGTACTAGCAGTTGTTTTTCACTGATACCCTTTATGAATATTTCAAATCAATGATCAGATTACATAGAAAAACACCATAAGATTATTATTTAAAGACAAAGGGTAACACACAGAAAGAAAAAGAATTCAAGCACTCATTGGTCATCCAAGTGACATTCCATAAGAAAGTTTCCTGGAGTTCCTATTTACTGTCATGTATTATATATAGATACTAGATCTAGATACTAGATCTCCATCAGCCTTGTCAAAGTGGTTAAGCTAGTCACAAGTGTCAGGAAATAAACTGACTTTGAATCATGAGGAGGGTTTTGAATACTAACTACACATCAAAAACTCTACTGTCATTATATTGGTCAAGAATCACAAACCAAATATCCCAGTGATAAAACAAACTTTCTAATCCATTAGTAAGCCAACTCAATGTCTATAATTTAAATAAGTTCTATATGTCTATAATTTAAATAAGTTCTTAATTTTTTCAGTGTTTCTCTCAGAAATAGGTGATGTGCTTTGCCAAGCACTTTTTCTCAAGCTAGTCAGATGACATTTTCCAAATGATAATGAGAATAAACACATTGATTTTTAATTTTTTAACCACATAGGAATCCCTAGAATAAAATTTCATCAGGGAAATAAATTCATATATATATATATATATATATATATATATATATATATATATATATAGTTGTACTTGATTTGCTCATACTTTGATAGGAATTTTGCATCTATGTGCATGGTGAATATTCATTTATTTATTTATCATATTCTTTTATTTTGGTAATAAGATCAGAATAATAATGAGAATTTCTCTTTTTCAGTTTTCTAGAGGATTTTGCTTAGAATTGATATAATTCTATCCTTAAATGCATGTTTGAATTTTCCTGTGAAGATATTTGGTCCTGGATTTTGCTTTTAATAAAGTTTTATCTAAGAACTTAATTTATTTAATAGATTTATGACTAGTCAAATTACATATTTCTTTTTGCATGAGCCTTGTAAGTTTGTAGCTTCCCAGAGATTTCTTACATTTTATCCAGTTTTTTAAATTTGTTGGCATAAAATTTATTATGCAAATTTACTGTTCCTTTTTTATGTGTAAAATTTGTGGTTATGTCAACATTTTTCATCTCTAATGTAGTGATTTGCTTCTTTTTCTCATTTTCTTTGTCAGTTTGGCTACAGGTTTATCAATTTCATTGGTCTCACAAATGCAGCTTTTAACTTCATTGTTCTTTTTGAAATTTTTATATTTCATTCATCCTGCTTATATTTAATATTTTCTATCCTGTGTCCCATTGGACTTAATTTTCTCAGATCTTGCTTCTTTGTTAAGATTACTGATAATAAGTTTCTTCTTTCTTCACATAGTGGTTTAGTGATATAAAATTGCTTCTAAGTAGTACTGGCTACAAAGTATTATTCTTGATACATTCAGGTTTCATTTTCATTTGGATTGTCTCTATTTCTTTCTTTTTTGATCTGTAGATTAATTAAAATTTACCAGTTTCCACATATTTGAGGCTTTTACATATATAGCACTGTTTTGGGTTCCTAATTTAACTGTATTTTAGTACAAGTAACACAGGCTGTGTGATGTGAGGATTTTTGGATGCACTAAGAGTTCGTTTATGGCCAAGGATATAATCATTCAGGACAACATTCCCTGTGCATTTCAAATGCTTCAATATTTTGTTGTTGGCACAATGTTCTGTAAATACAGTATCAATGAATTCTAATTGATTAATAGTTTTTTTCTTACCCTTAAGAAAAGCAGTATCATACTGTATGTGTGACTCTTTTCCAGAAACACCAATGTGCTCTTCACATATTTTGTAACTCTATTATATGTTGTACTTACATTTTGAACTATTTCATTCCCTTCATCAACTGATACACTTTATCATTATGCAACATCTTTCTTACTCCTTTTAATACCCTTAACTCTGAAATATGCTCTGTCTAAAATTCCTAGTCATTTAAAGCACTAACAATAGCATCTCTTTTTCCTAATGATTTGCAGCCTGCTGCTAGCTTTATATTTGAAGTGGCTTTCTTTAGGCCATGGTGACTGAATCTTGTTTTATTGAATCTTGTTCTGTCTGCCTTTTGAGTATCTATTTAATATGATTATTGATATTAATATGAACTCTATTTTTTCTATTTATCCAAACCCCATTTTCTTTCTTTTTTTTTTTAATTTTTGGCTTATTTTGGGCTACTTGGGTATTTTTTTATGATTCTATCCTATATCTTTTTGTTTGCTACTTGTAACTTCAGTTATGGCAAATAAATATAAGAAAGGATGCCTGATAACATAAATAATTAAGGGAACTCAGAGTAACATTATAATCTGATACCAGTCGACTCATTAGGTAGGCTAAACTGAAGAAGTTAGATCACAGAGTTAGAGAATATTACTCAATGAGAGAACATTTACCCAACATACAAAAATTCCTGGGTTCCATCCATAGCACTGGAATCAAGAAAGAGAAAGAGGAGGAGGAGGAAAATAAAAAGGAAAAGAAGAATTTGAGTAATAACAAGTATTGGTTAAAGAATCAAACATTGCTAGAAGAAATGAAAAATAATTATATAACAACTTCAGGAAACTCTTTGGAAGGTTTTTTGAAAGTATAACAAGTATCTTATGACCCAGTAATTAAACAACTAGACATTTATCTAAGAGAAATGGAAGCAGATGTCCCTATAAAGAATGAATGTAAATATTCACAGCAGCTCTACTTGGAGTATGAGTTTGGAAAAACCCTAAAGTGCCATTAAAACGTGAATGCATAAATAAACAGCCATGTAATAAAATTCTACTCTGAAACATGAATGAATTAAAAATATTATTGAATAAGATGCCGGACAGAAAGTTCACAGTGAATTATTCCATTTATAGAAAGTTTCAGAAAATTCAAATTAATCTTCATGACAAAGTAGACTAGCATTTACATGGAGATGAGAAGTGGCAGGTAGTGGTAAGAGTAAAGAATCACATATTCTGATAAGAAAACACTTGGGACTGATGCCTAAGTTCATTATCATGGCTTGGATAGTAAAATCAGAGAGAGACAGAGATATCAAATACTTTAAACACTGGACATGGAACATGACTCACTAAATTTATACAAAATAACTAACACAAAATATTTTAAAGCACCTTTAAAGTACAAGTTAGAGGAAATTTATGTGAGATAAGTTTAAAAGACTTGATGTTCACTAAGAACAGGCGTGATTACAGGAGGTCTTTTAGGAGATGCAATCTTAAAGTTAGTGGGTGTGTTCAAGAATGGAATTTATGCCTAAAAGGTGAGTTGTGTCTTTAGATGGTCAATGCTGAACTCTGGCAGTTGATTTTACTGTTATGCTGAAAAAACGTGTGTCTAAATGGTATAAGCAGGAACCAAATTTATTCTATTTCCATTGGCCGATTAAAAACTTTTTCAGGGGCTAGATATTTTCTGTCTTTTGGTGACACCTAAAGCAGACTTTATGTCACTGTCTGACTTTATTTCAGGAAGTAAAATGTCCATACCTATCTGATCATTGAAACTTCCAATTTGATTTAAGGCCGGTGACTTTCTCCAGCCTCCCCCACTGCACTTGTTCAGGTCTAGAGTCTGCAGTGTGAAAAGGAACATGTGTCTATCAGGTCTGTTTTGTCAGTCTGCTTTCTCTCCCAACCCACTTTTTTAACCCAGGTTCAGCTTTTTCTTGGAGGGACAGGAGTTGGAAGAAATGAGCAGTGGTAGAAGAACAGTTTTTCTTTCTTATTACTCTCGTGATCTGACTTTATCAAAAGGTACACTGGACTCTCTCGTGGAGTGCCCTTCTGCACTTTCTGACGCCCACATGGTATACCTCTTTGCTTTGAACTCCCCTGCCAACAACACTGGATTCTTCCCTTACTCTTAGATTTCTGAAGATCTGCTTTGCATGTGACGTAATATCAAACACTTAGATGGTCTTCTTTGTTGAAAATTAAATACATTAGCAGCCAGCTTTGTCTCGATTGACACAATTGTACATTAGGAAACATACACTGTGTGGTGACACTGATGCCCCGCCCACCACGGAAACCTCAGGCTCCTGTATATCCTTCCCTCAGTATATCCTTCCCTCAACTTTAGCAGATAGACATCAAACTTTCCAAATAATTGGACTCAACTCTTCCTAACTGACTTCAACTAAGGGCAAAGAGCCCTCCATACTTTTGTTTCCTCTGAGTGGAGAGAAGGAAAAAATGCCATAAAAACGCACAAACTATCATAAAAATGTCTTTCAGATTCTTCAACCTCAAAACTTTATGATGCAAAGATTATTTAATTAGGGTCTGATAAAAACAATGTTTTCATTCTTGTTTCCTTACTGTTTCCTAGGCTCAGCCTATATTCCCTCAGTGTGGAATGTGGAAGCACCAGCTTGCTATTGTTTTCTTCTTGGAATTCGAGGTCTCAGCCAAAACTGAAAAGAAAGGTTTTCATTTTAGCATCCTGTTACAAGGATGTAAACTGCCCGGCATGGGATGTAATTGAATTTGACTATCAAAATTTGTGCTTCTCAGAACATAGGATAGCAAGAAGCATCACTTCTAAACATCTTGAACAAATGTAATTAGAGTTAGCATATTTAATTTTGTGTTTGTTTGCATACATTTTAGACTTTGAGCTAACATGATATTAGAATTTATGCTGGATAACAAAATAAGATTATGTATAACTCTAAAAATGTCAGAATATTGGCAGGCAATCTTGTTAATGCAATACTTTTCCATGAAAGTTAGCAAAATTTAAAAAGGCAAGTTTTTAAAAATGGTTCCTTCTTATATTATCATCTATTTATCTAAATTGACATTAAAATCATTATATGTTTCATAAATAATACTGTATGATTTATTTCTTTGGGCACGGGATCATAGGACTGCATGCCAAACAGTTTTACTATATCTTCAAATTATCAGTGAGAGTTAATGTTGACAGACTCTTAACACATTAAAATAATAAAGGCTTTGTAACTTTGTTATAAAATAAGAAAGACTATATATACATTTGTTATAAGGAAGTGTCAAAAAACCAAAAATCTAGTCAGGGATTTATCTCAGCAGTGTAAGCATCTGACTGGCAAATGCGAGATAGTGAGTTCAACCCCTGGTACAAAAATAAAACCCAAACAAGGAAGCATTGTATTCACTCTATTATAATAGAGATAGGGCTCCAGATCTGGATATGTAATTATCTTAGCGAAGCATTTTTCCTTTAACATTCATGAATAGGAATAAACAGGTTTTAGATAGGCTGATTATATAGTTGACATCTCCACCCCCCCCCTTTTTTGTGGTACTGGGACCAACTGATGTGCTCTTCCATTAAACTACATCTTCAGACTTCTTTTTTTGAAGTTTTTATTTAGAGACAGGTCTCACTAAGTTGCCTGGGCTGGCCTCAGACATGATGCTCCTCCCTCATCTCCTGAAGAGGAGCAGAGATGACTGGATCCAGAGTGTGTGATGCTGGGACCGATTCACGGTGCAATGCTAGGGTCAAGTGCATTGGGATTAAGGCTACAAGCATTACCTTCCCTGAGATTATTAACTGAGATTATAAGAGTATGTCACTGCACTCTGCTTTATTTGGATGAATTTTATAATAGGGTCCCAATCCACTCAATAAAAATGCTTATCTGTGTGTTTAGTAATATCAAGGTGAAAACATTTGAGCCAATCACTTTTGAGGTTAAAAAAAATAGGAATTTAAGAGTTTCTGATTGGTCTTGTAGGTAAATCAGGATGTCATGTGTAGTTTTAGAAAAGTCAGAGGGAATCTTATCTAAGTCTTATGGGAAACAGTGGTTCTCTGTCTGTATGAAGGCACTCCTTGAATCCAAAAATATGGAGGATTTTGCATAACAAATAGAGGAAACTGTTTCTTAACCACCTCTAGCTTCTAAGACCCAAGCTCAGTATCATCAAGATTATTTCTGGAGGGCACTGGAAAGTTCAGTTAGCAAATCTTCAAGTATTAAAACACAAAAATTGATGGCAGGAATGATAACACCCTCCTGTAATCCCAGCACTCAGGAGGCTAAAGAAGGAAAATTATGTGTTCAAGGAAGGCCTAGTCTACATAGTGAGATCTTATCTCCAAAAAAGCAAAAACAAAACCTCAAACAAAAATTAACTTATGGCATGATCAGTTATTATTTTAATTTTTGTCATTTGTAAATAAGACACATATTCTGCACTTGTAGTTCTGCACATAAAGAGTTAACATTTGTCAACCTCATCCTATAATATGAGAAAGCTAAAAAAACTGAAGATCAACAATTCTACTTAGCTTCATCAGAGAATTAAAGTGAAGAATTACTTGTGGCCTTGCAAATTGAATAGAGAGGAAAATATCAATACTGAAGGTCACAATTTCCTGGGAACAGAAGCACCCGCCCCCAGCACAAACACTGTTTATGACACTTGAGAGGTAATTGATTAATTATTGGAGGCTGATCAAAAATTACCTAGAGAAATAAAACCTCATTGAGTGCAAGCTTGCAAAGTTTCCATATCTTCTGGAGGACCCACGGTTTTACTTCCTGTAGTCCACTGTGTTCTCAGGATCAAGGCCAGAAGCGATCTTGTCATAATGATATTTGGCAGGTGTAAAGGAAAAACAAATTATTTTGAAATGTGTCCATTGACTTCTGCTCTCCCTAAGAAGACCTAAAAGGGAAACTATTTTACCAGAGCGCTAACATTTTTTGTCAGAAGCCAGAGAACCTTGGGGAAGGAAAATAGCTGGCTCCAGCCTGTTACAGCTTGTGTCTAGTTGTTCATCCCCAACCAAACCTCATGTAGTATATGTGGGGCTTTTTCAGAGGTGGCTGGTTCGAAAGTGTGAGATGCCGGAACTGATTCATGGTGCAGTGCTAGGCTTCAGTGCACTAGGATTAAGGCTGTGAGAGTTACCTGCCCTAAGTAACCTGCATAAAATACAAGGGTTAGAAAAAAAACTATGATTTTTGCTTTTTGCTTTTAGCTTAAAAAGAAAAAAGGAAGAAAGAAAGAAATCTTAAAAGCACTATAGCATTATAGAACATTTCTCTTCTCACATTTCCAATCAGACTGCCATGTAGTAACAGGAGATTATTAAGGAAAAGAAATACAGAGTAAAGATCCTATTGGATAAGAAGTCCAAAAGTAAATTTAAAGACATAATTCTACAACACCCTAGGAAGAAGAAACAATAACAATGATACTAAAGAGAATTTAAGCCTCTTGACACCTACAGATACAGCAAATACTGAGCATAGCCTATCCCTAGTCAGATAAATATAAAGTTTCACACTAGTGACCTAGTCCCTCCAGTTCTGGGTACTTTAATCATTGTGTCTGATTAATAAGAAGTTACAAGGTGCACTAAAGAGGCAAGCAAAGCAATAGAAATTTTAAAACCCCAACACCATTACCTAAAAAATCTGGAAATGAAAAATATTCAGAATTAAACAGAGATGACAGATTTAGGAATTCTAATAGTAGAAATGTAAAGAAAATTGATATGCTAAGTGCTTAAGGAAACAATGTATTTAAATGGACAGTCTGTGCAGAAAAAGAGACAATGTAAGAAATAATTCTTAAATAGTAGAAGTCAAAATTACCATAAGCGATGTGAAGAATCCCTTGGAAGCCTGACCAAGGACTCAACAGGGCTGAGGAAAGAATGAGAGAGGCTGAAGAACTATCACTAGAAACTTCTAAAGCTCAAAAGCAAGGAAGAAAATAATGAAGAAAAGAAACAGAACATCTAAGGACTACTGGAGAATTAGAAAGTATGAGATACATGTAATTGTAATGCTATAAAAAGAAAAAAATAAGGAGCACTTAAGATAATAACTGCTAAGAATTTTCCAAAATTAATGAGGACACCAAAGCACGGAACCAGCGGTCTCAAAGAACAGCCATTAAGATAAATATAGAAAGTGCACTTACATAATATCCAACTGCAGAAAGGGAACAGCAAAGAAAATATTGGAAGGTGTCAGACAGGAGAAGGGAAAAACTGCACACAAATGAACAAAGCTAAAAGTTACATCAGACTTGCCTTCAGAAACCATGCCAGCAAGTCGAAATTGGAGTTAAATATTCTGTGCTGAAAGAAAAAGCCACCAACCTAGAATTTTATAGCCAGCAAAATTATCATGAAAAGTAAAAGCAAAAAATTGCACATCAGAAAAAGACTGAAGGTGTTTGCTGCTAAACTGCATTGCTGGAATTACATGTTCTTCAAAAAGAAATGCATTGAGTTCAGAATCTTGATAGGTACCAAGAAAGGACTTTGTACCAAAGAAGGCATTAAGTGAAGGTAAATCTTTTGTTTTTATCATTCTTAATCTGACAGATAATGACTTATTCAAATAATAGGAAAGCATATTTTCTACTTACAGCTACACAAAAGTAAATGAGAGCAGTGTTACAAGGGAAGGAAGGGATCAATTGAGAATGTTCTGTTGTAAGGTACCTGAACCACACATGAAAGGATGATACACTCGACTGTTATTGAAAATGAATTTAGATTGCCTGTAATTTATATTGCAAACCGGAAGCAATCCCAAATTTTAAAAATTCATATACTGAGAAAGGTGACAAAATGAAATCATATAAAATGACAAATTAAACCAAGAAAGGAAAGAGAAAGACAGAAACAGACAGACAGACAGCCACTTTCATTGGCTGGGACAAAATACCAGACAATCACAGCATTGGGATCATGGTTCAGTCCATGATCATAGTCTATGGCCTTTTGGCTCTGAGATGCAAACAGGATGGCAGAGGTCATGGCGGAGGAAAAAGTGCTGAACCTTGGGCTGCCAGGAAGCAGAGAGAGAGAAGGAAAGAGCCAAAGACAAGAATACACTTTTCCAGCTCACACCCCCCATTCACACCTCCAATCAGGCTCAGTCTCCTGACGGTACATTGAGCTACTGTACTCAATAGATGAATCCACTGATGGGCACTGGACCACCATGATCTAATAACCTTCTAAGTACATGAAATTTGGGATGGGGAGGGACATGTATGATCGAAAGCATAGCAGAGACAAGGAGGAAGAGGAGACAGAGGGAGATAGGAAGGAGAAGAAAGCAAGAATTTCAGTAACCTTAGGCCAAGGCAATGATCTAACAGAGGAGCTTTGGAAAGTTGCTTGCAGTCAGCCTCGCTTGTCCCTAGGGAATGAGGGAACCACAGACTAAAGCCACCAATAATTGCAACGATAGATGCTGAGTACAATCTCCATATAATCATTCAGTCCATAGTTTTTCCTGCAAGACACAAAAACTTGAACAGCACAGGGGAAAGGATATGCTAACGCTGTACAGTTGATAATAATCTTTAAAATAGTCAAGTCAAACAAGGAAAAGGAGTGCCTTGGGAGTGTGTGTCTTATTTCCTTTTGAGGTCCTGTACTTTTACAGTGGAGGGAGGGCTACACTGGTTTGTGAACTCATTAGTCAAAGAAGTTCTGAGGTGCAAACAAATAATACTCCTTCTCCAATCCATTATGCTTTCAGGTCAACATAGATGGACACTGAACACACAAATGCCCACCTGAGAGGAATTTGGGTGTAATAGAGCAGAATATTGGTAAATTTGAACTATGGTATAGAAATCTCTGTGTTCATGAAGGAGAAACCACATAACATGTCAGTGCAGAGATCATCAACATATTCTATAACACAAAAGAAATAGTATTTCTTTGAAGATTTGATAAAGCATACATGTAAATATGATTTATTTTATGAAATCATAAACAATATTGAGAATAATGTTCTAGAAAAAAATAGAAAACATTTCCTGACTCTTTGTTCAAAAGCCTGAGTTGAATTTGTCCCTGGGCTTTAGCTGTAAGTAAAAGCTCAGACTATATTTTTGGGTACTCTCTCATGTAAACAATGGGACAGAACACAACTCATCATCACAGTCCTGGTGAGAATCATCGCTGAGGCCAGTGCAGTGGAAGGAATGGACCTACGTGTGCACTGAGGATTATCTCACCATTTCACAGCACCATCTGGCTAGCAAAACAAAGAAGACAAACAATGGTTTTTCTCTGTTGTTTATTGCAAGTGCTCCAGGAGCATTTGCTACCAGATTCTGTAGTCCAGTGACATATTATTTCTGGATAAAAATATCACTAACATCTGCTGGAACCAAGTTAGCTTTTACATTATGTATCATTCCAGTACATCAATGCTATTAATCATGTCATTTTGGTAAATTATGTAATAAATGTGATTTGAAAAACTTTTGTTAGCCTCAAACCCAAACTTTTGACAAAGTTATATACTTAATGTTGTCTGATTAAAGACGTATTACAAAATTCATAAGTGTATTCTGCCAAAGCATATCTTATGACATTTCAAGGTGCATATGATTCTTATAAATACCTTTAAGCAATATATTGAGTTCAAAATCAGCCGCATATGTTTAACATTATATGTTGAGGAAGTTCCAAGTTTACATTCAATGATTAAAATAAAATGCTTAGAAACACGTAACAATTAAAAGTCTTATAAATTGTCACTACCTAAATGTCACCTGTCAACATTCATGTTTTAAAATCAGCAGATATGCATTTACCAACTGGAGTGATCATATGACTATCATACTTTTGTAGGCAGCTGAGTTAGTTAAAAATATTATAGGCAGTGAGACAGGGCTAGGTACTCAAAGGAGCCAGTGCAGATACCTGGTAACTGCACTGTGCAGGGGTAGGGGAGGCATGACACACAGACACCTCCTGCTGTGGGCCAGGCCTCAAGACAAAGGATCAAAAAAATGCATCCACATCCTAAAGACTGATATTCTAATTAGTTCCCTATCACCCTGAGGAAGCCAGGAATCACCATCTCATCCCCCTAGGGGGGAGTCATAGCTCTAAGAATGATGGCTTCCTATATGCTTGCTTCCCATTTGTCCCCAGTTCAATCAATTTTACCTGAACTATTGATCTTATTGGATAACTATAGTTATGTCCCACCTTATGCCCATCTGCTTTGTGAGTTCCCAGTCTTCCCCCCCATCTTGAACCCATGTCTTTACTCTATAAAAGTCCCTGGAAAAGACAGAGTCTTGGGTAACCCGCTTGGGACCCCTTCTGTCTGTCTTCAGACAGAAGCTTTCCTTCTTTCAGTACATATATCTATTCTTCATGAACTTGTGGACATAGTACCTTGGGAGTTTCATTCCCCTAGATCAATACCAGCATGAAGTTTGAGGATATGAACACAAAGTGTCTTTTAGATGAAAGAAAATAAAAGAGAAAATGGTCCATCAAAATTTGAGGACATCTCAGTTGATCCTTTTCCTGCTTTGTGTGCTGACTGCCCAGCATGGCCTGGGGCTTTCTGGGATTCTGGAGAAGGAAAAGGCTCTTCAAGGGTGGTCATCCTGATATCATCTAGGAAGGTCTGTGATTCTCAACTGGCCAATGCATCTGACATAGTCGTTGTTTGTGTTGATC
This sequence comes from Dolichotis patagonum, assembly GCA_004027295.1. Lineage (NCBI taxonomy): Eukaryota > Metazoa > Chordata > Mammalia > Rodentia > Caviidae > Dolichotis > Dolichotis patagonum. Next base: position 38,945 of record PVJX010014083.1, read on the forward strand.
CACTGTGCCTAGCTTTATCAGGATGTAAGAGCAATTAGTGTGTCCTGACTCTAGAACATACTATCTATCATCCAATCCTGTTAGCTTCTCCAGATGGGCAGAGATGCTAAAGCAGGTGCTTGGTAAAGCTATGGGCTGCACTTTTTTTTTGACAAATCTCTTTGTGACTGTGCAGTTGTCCTGTGTTTGCAGTTGAGACATTACCAGAGGCAGTTATCTACTAGAAGAGGTGTTTTCGCAGTTCATCGTGTAATTTAAACCCCTGTTGTATTGGTTGAGTATGTCTGAGCTACCTGCCACCCTCCTCTCTAGGCAGAAAGACAGATCATGCATCTCTGAAATGTAGTTTTTACCACAACTAGTCTGCAAAGCAGAAATCTCTTCCTTCCCAACCTCTCTTCTCCAGATGATCCATTTTAAACTTAGAATCTTATGGGTACTTGATCCCTAATGGGTACTGTGTCTGAGTGAAGCCAACACATAATTTTCCACTGTATCTGTGGAGTTTTCAAAAAATGCATTTAAAAGGAGATATCTAGGTATAAAATCAAAGTATTGAATGACGGAAGTTACATATATCTAGGATAATTTGAAGTCAAATTTAGGAGTTAAAACAATCACAGTTTTAAAATGAAAGAGAGATAGCTGAGTGATTTTGGATAGCTCTATACATAATAGAAAAGAACATATATTGGCTGACACCCATGTTTCTTTCCATTCTAGATTCTGATGGATTCTATAAGTGATTGAGGACAAATAACTAAGTGAAAAATAAAGCAGAATTTCATCTTTAAATCCAAATGCCTTTTAACCCTAAAATTGAATTTGAGGAAAATTTAAATTTTGAAACATAGTTTTTCTTTCTTTTACTAAGTCTTTCATATTTTATCCCTCTTTCTTAACAGAGGATAGGATATTTGCTGTGAAATTCATAACTAATTAATAAGTAATCATTAAGCAAGAATTATCTATCAAGTACTTACAGTTGGGATATAATAATAAATAGAATAGACTAGTCATCCCAATGAGGAGAGATAAATACCATATCAACAAAAATATATCAATTGATTCAGATAGAGATGCTATCAGAGGACATTTAGGGAGTGGCGCAGGATGGGTGTTGTAATTTTCAGTAACGTGTCCCAGATGTCACTAAGAAGGGCAGGCAGCCTGGGAACATGAACTCCAGTAGATGAGTCAATATTCATCGAGGATGGCAAGCCCTGTACCTGAGCACAGCTCAACAACAGCCCTGCCAGCTGTCCCTGGAATATGGTAGTCCCCACTTATCCATGGTTTCCATTTCTGCTCTGTCAGCTCTCCAAGGTGCATATCAGTCAAAAAGGAATAATGGAAAATCTCAGAAATAAGCAACTCATGCATTTTAAACTGTGTGTTGTTCTGAAGCAGTTTCATACTGTCCCCGTCCATCCTGTTTGCGGCATGGGTCATCTCTTTGTTCGCCATATCTGCACCGTGTACACCGCCTGTGTGTGTCACCAAGTCTCCATGTGGGTTATCAGATTAACAACCACAGGCTATTGCACCGCTTGTGTTCAGGAGCCCTTATCTTACTTTGCAGTGGCCCCAAAGCCCAAAGGTAGTGATGCTGATGATTTCAATCTGCCAATGAGAAACACATAGTATTTTCTTTAGGTGAAAAAGGAAATGTTCTCTCTTGAAAGGAAAGATGAAAACATAGTGTAGTGAGATTGATAAGCTATAAAACAGAGAAAGGTCTGTGTATGAAATCATAAAGAAGAAAAAAGTTGTGCTAGTTTTGCTGTCATACATGAAAATGCAAAAATTATAGCCATGATGATTGATAAGTGCTTAACTAAACAGAAATATAGTTAATTTTTTTAGATATAAGGCATGAACAATATATGTAATATGATTGAAAGCAATGTGTTTCTTAAAGAAATAGTTGAACCCATAGGAATCCATTGCCCAAGGACCCCCTGAAACAAGAGACATCAAGTCATTCACTTCAGGCATGAAGTGGTTACACAGATTTAGGTATTGTTTTGGACTAAAAAATATAAAAATTACTAGAGTGGTTATGTTTGCCAATGAGGAAACTGTTGTCATGCATCCAGAAGCATTGAAAAAATTGATTAAAGAGAAGAGATAGTATCCAAAGCAAATCATCAATTGTCAAGGAACTGGGCTTTTTAAAAAAGATTCTCAATGAAATTCCATCCATGAAAGTGATAAGAGATAACAGGGTATAAAATACAGAAATGAACTGTAATATGTTGGCAACACCACTGGCATTCGGACACCTGCAGCTGTGTGTGGAGCATAGGAACTCACCCAGTCTCATCAACACAGCTGAGAACTGTCCGCGCTCTGTCAACATAATCAGAAAGTGTGGGTGTGGGATGATGTTAATTTCAAATCATTCATCCAGTGGGTAAGCCTAGGGATGAATAAATACTTGAAGAAGAATTATAAAGTTTAAAGTCTGCCTAATAATAGACAACCCATGTGGGTATCTTGAATTTGTTTGCTATGAAAATGAAAATTTTGAGTTTGTGTACATTGCTTCAGTCTCTTGACAGAAAATCATTAAGTTTTTCAAGACTATATACATCCACGTAGTCTTTAGTTGCATTTAATCGGCTATTGATAAAGATCCTAACCTCGTCTTAAAACAGTGCTGAGAATGACTCACTACTGTTGATGTGATAGCATGTTTCAAAGTTGTAGTAAGTGAATTAAAATCATCAACTATAAATGTCTGCTGGAAAATGTATGGAGTGAAGTTCTGACTGGTTTTAAAGACTTTCCAGGTATCCATGGAGAAGTGAGGGGAATCGTTTTACAGCCGGAGCCAGGGATTTTCCTTAGCAGCATAAGCACCTGTCTGGGAAGCACGAGGTTATGAGTTTGACTGTGGTTTAAAAAAACAAATTTTGTAGCTAGACAAGTTGGCATAAAGGATTTTCCAGTGTGTTAGATTCAAGAAGTGGAGGAAGAGGTGAGAGCAAAGTGGGTGAAAAGAGAATTAAGATGCATTATGTACATATTCCAACTTCCCGTATGATTTCATAAATGTCTGTCATTGCAGGCATTCACTGGAGGTCTAAAGCAAATGCCCATTTGGATAACAAGACAATGGACTACTACGTCTTTCACTGAAGAGAGATCCAAGTCCTCTGTGTCTTCCAATATTCTCAAACTGTGGAGTTACTAGAATGAGCTATTCATGAGTAACTTACTAATTAGTCTGTGACTATGAGATTTTAGGCCCGATTATAACCAAGTCAGATGCGGGAGGAATGATGTGTTTAAGGGTGAGATATATACACCTATCTTCTGGAGGATTTCAGCAAGTCATTAGGGGCAGAATATCACAAGTAAATTTAACATAAATAATATAATTATCAACATTTGTTGCTAAATTATTAGGGACAGAAAATATGAAAACACAGAAAGTGAAATAGTAATGGAATAGGAGAAGTCATCAAGGCATGAACAGATTCTGACAGTGAGCATTTATCATTCTTATTCTTTAAAAAATTGGTAATATTTTTTGCATATTGTCTATTTTTATTCTCAAGGACTTTAAAGTTGTGTGTAAATATTTAAAGTTTTATTTACATCAAGTCATTACAAGATTATACTTGCTTACTGTTTATTCATACTCTAATGCCATATAATTTAAACTAAATCATTAGTCATTTCACAAAGACTTCTGATAAATGCATATTTTCAGAAATAGTAATAGTTACCATTTATTAAATAACTGCTATGCCATGCATTATTTGGAACACTTTAAATAATTTATCTTAATGTATACCAGAGTACTCCAGCATTAAGTAACTTAATTAATATTTGAGGAATATTGGGATTAGAAAATCTAAATGGCCGAAAATAACACAGCTACTGAGTGGGATATCTAGGATCTAGTTCCAGACTTGAATTTAGACACAGCAGGTCTGATAAGAAACTGAATAGCACAATAATCTGTTGATCTCAAGTCCTAAGTACAGCTCCTCCTCTCAGGCCTTGAATAGAGTCACCCACCAAAGCATCATTTGTTTTTATGAGAGGAAGTTAGAGAGGCAAGGAGCTAAAGATTTGAACAATGACACATAAGATGATGCTAATTTGCTAAGAACTAATCATAGTTCATTTGAATTAAATTCCAAAGGAAAATATTTATGATCTATAAAACACTTTGTGGAATAGAGTTAACTTTCAGAAGACATGTAGCACAATCTCAGCCAGGCCGTGGAGGAACGGAATATGATGTTTAACAAAAGCGAATCGCTGAACAGTTGTCATTACAAAGAAATTCTGAGCTGTGCAATTGCTTTAGCTTAAACATATGGAACTAATCATGCCATGTTCAAGTTTTTTTTCACCTCCCCTTGAACTAATTAGCCAAAAGACTGTAAGTACATTTTTCATGTCAAATGGACAGTGGCTTCAAAGAAATTGGAGGGTAGAGCTGCAAAAGAGTGAGAAAAGAAGACTGACTTGATGCACGAAAGACAAAATATCAACATTTCTTTAAAACCACTGAACATGTGTCAGCACACATGAAGTTACTTTCCAACTGAAAACAATAGAACTGAAGAAGGTAGTTGCTTAAATGAAAGAGGCAATGAAACGAAGCTCATCTTTTCCGTTACTTCAAATACTTCCAGAATAGGGTGGACACTTGCAGAATTTTGGTGAACTCTAAATTCCAAGTGAGTTAAAATACAATGAAACTGCTAGAAAATGAATGCTAAATATAGTATCTGGAACGTGAACAAAAATTTAATTCCAACCTTGGTAAGATCCAATTTATAAGATGACTTTTGATCTGTTCTCCAAATTTGCCTATTGGCATCATGGCCTGGTGGTGTAGAATATGTATGCCATTAATCCCAGAAAAAGGACCCTCTTACAAGGCTCTCAAACAATCTTAGGGTAGCTCATCAAAATGTCAGTTGTATGACTTCTGCTGCAGTCATTTGAGCCTGTATTTTTAGTAAGAAGTCAGTGGGTTTTGCAAAATTCAGTTTGGTTTATGTCAGAATCCAATGGAAAATATACACATTTCTGGTTTGGCCATGGCTGAATTACTTGCGGTCAAAACCTGTGCAGGGGAATGCTAGTCACCAATAACAATGTTAATGATAATAACTGGGTTTTCTGGCCAAACCACTTTATATATATATATATGAACTTCTATAATTGTAACGGTACTCTTCAAGGTACTATTAGTAAATTCTTCTACTAGTAAGCAAGGAGTGATGGAAAGAAGTAGATGACTTTACATCACACAACTTTTAAGAGGCAAAGCTGAGAGGAATACAGTTATTGCACAGTTGGAGTCTATACGCTTAAGCACAATGATATAAACTCTGACAGCCAAACTGTAAGCACTGTGCTGTGATATATACCATACTCTCCGTCCTGATCTAGGCAGAGGATTCTTGCTGGCTCTTCTGTGGAGAAGTTCCTTCTGCTGCTTCTCCAGAGTAATCTAAGTCAGCATTTATGAGACTGCCATAACTTACATGCAGGCTCAGAGGTATCAAGTTTCTTTTATTCATTATTATGGAACAAGATCTTGGGAGGCCAAAATGTAAAGTCAATTGAAATTTGCCCAATTCAAAAATACAGCATCCTGTATATCATAAAATAAAAATGCTCAGAGGAGCTATAGTTAAACTCCACTTATATAAACTGGGAATAATGATTGGAAAAATATTTCTAAAAAAAAGTTACAAAAATGTTCTAAGCAGTTTTGGAATGAGTAAATGATGATTGTGGTATCCAGAGACAAATTAGTCATTCAAAAACTTAAGAAGGAAGACAAATCCCATGGGTATTTCTCCAAATCTTATTTTCCTTTTGCTTTTCTGTTGTCTCTTTTAACGATCTGTCTGAATACTGGGCACAATCATCCTCTTTCTATATATCTAAGATCACTTAAGGAATACCTGCATTTTCTGATATTTCCCACGTATAGAACTACTCTTGACTGTTATTAACAATGATATACAGATGATAAACCAGGAAAGTGAACTGATATCATGTTTAACATATTACTTCTCAGTATTTTGGCTAAGATTAAGTGCAATATCTCTAATTTAGGGTTTCTCTCACCTTATGTTCTAGCAATAACATATGAAACACAAGCCTCTAAGTCTCAATCAGGTTTACAAGCTTAACAAGTGCTGTACCCTCTTCCAGACAGCGATATGTCATTCTTTTTCCACTCGACTCTCTCAAACTAAAACTAACCACAGTTTAACTTGTTGCACTTAAGTCTTGCAGCCAAAAGACAGAAATTTCTGCATGCTCCAATCACTGACTGGCCTTGAAAAACTGTCTTTTCAAACTCACTATCACAGCTGAATGTTAGTTCAGCCACTATATACCTCCCTTTATCATTTCTTCTGTGTTTAAAA
>PVJX010014084.1:0-45747 GCA_004027295.1 Dolichotis patagonum
ACAGCTCTCAAGCTGCAACCGCAGAGTTGAGTCATTTTTGTAGAGCTCCATGAAAACAAAAGATATTTACTTGACTGCTGGCCTTTTACAGAAAATATTTACCAGATACTTCTGGCTACATCAAAGTAATCCCGCTGCTAATCATTTTAGCACTATATTTGACCTTGTCATTGTGCAGGATCCCATAGATTATACAGTATCCAAACATTTATCTGTATCATTCATGCAAATTGCAGCTTTGGTCTTTTACAGTTGTTGTTAAGATGAGGTCTTGCTGTATCGTCCAGACTGGAACTCCTGGGCTCAACCTATTCCTGCCTCAGCCTGCTGAGTAGCTGGGACTCTGGGCGTGTGCCACTACACATGGCTTAAGATTTACTCTTTTGTTAAAAGGTTGTTAGAGGGCCTGGTGTGCTCAGAGGAGTGGGTTTAAAATGAAAACGAGCCTTAAAAATGTATTGATCTGAGTTCAGTTGGGGTGGTTTCAGGGTTGCCACCTCCACCCTGACCTCTGTGTGGGCTTCAGGCTGGCATGATTTACAAAGGGGGATGGATTTTCTAGCCCCCACCTCAGAGGTAACCGTCTTGACTACGTTATTGTTTCGGCATGAACTTTTAGAACAATCGCCCCGGCTATTTTGGCACATGGAGATGCGCCTGCATGGTAATTATTTTGCAACCCACAAAAGTAATTATAAAATCAAATAATTATCTTCTAAACAAGCTGTAACCCTAGCAGTGGCTCATGGGGTGGGGGTTCCTGTTCTTTACATTGCATTTTTAGGGCTGGAACATTCTGCTTCCCTCCCTCCCTTACCTCAGTTCCAATGTTATTTCAAGTTCAATAGCCACCTCTAATGAAGTCCCGGCTCTTTGTGATGCAAGCTCCTTAGCACAGTAACATTGTGCCAGGCCCCTGAGCAGAAACAGAAAGGGGAAAGCAAGCTCAAATGAAATTCTTCTGGGAATGGGGAATAAAGGGTGGGGGGAAGAAAGGAGTAAGGGCTGAGTCCACTTGATTACTGGCTAGCTGGAATTCTTGAGAGCCGCACTGTAGCGAGGCCCCTAGATTCCAAAGGTGTTCACAGAAAGAGCTGGCACCAGCCTTTCCTAGCATAATAGGAGGAATGAAATCTGCCGTACAGTTAGAGACCATCCTTCGCTGACAGGCTGAGCATGTAGCAGAGTTAGGTTCTTTCCTGAAAGACTTAAAATCTGTTGATGGGCATGTGTTTGTCTGACAGAGGCAGCAGATAGCGTAGGTAACGTTTATTTATCTGTTTGGAAACTGTCGGTCTGATGAGCCGAGCTCCACCGTGCAATGCAAGAATGTACACGGAGGCAGATCTTGGCAGCAGGCACCTTGTGGATCAAGAGATGCGCTCTGTAAATCTCAGTAGCTCACCCACAGATGGATCTCTTCACCCGCGCCTGTGGAGTCAATCAAGCCATGAGGCAGGAGCTCCGCGCTTCGCAGTTGAACACACAGTGAACTTTTTGGTGCTCAAAGCCCTGTTGTAGTCCTATCCAAAACAGATACTATGCCACAGTTTTCTACCAGCCGCAATATGAATTATTCATGCACCTTTAAGCAACCTGTGGCTAGAACACTACCACCCAAAGGGAAACTGAATTCCAAAATGAGGCTTGAGTGTCCACAGCTCAAAGAGCCATGTGCAAGTAGGACTGGGCACAGTGGCCTCTGGGACCTTCCCATAGCATCCTTGCTATGGGCCATTGGGTCCCCACTGTCTGTAATAGTTGGGCTATGTGCTTAGGTTCATCTGTCAAGTATTTCTAGAAGGCAAAAGGGTGAATGTATACTAAAAGTGGTATCAATATTCAGGAAATGAAAAGTCAAAGACAAAAAGCACCTAACAAAAGACAAGAGCTATTCTATGGAAGAAGAAAACTTAGGAGAACCTTAAACCTTAACAGATGTCCATGCATTAACCAGACAAAAAGGAAGCCACTCTGGATGAGGCCAGGTTGATTGAGGGCATGGGGGCTGCCCTGAGCAGTGCCATAGGGACCTGCAGCTTAGCAGAACCCCAGTTTCACAGTGGCTTTCTGCCACACCCCATTGCATGTCACGAAATGCATTACGGGCTGATTATTATATCTCTAGATTATGAACACCACCCCCTTCCAGGGAACATTATACCCCATATTTTAATTCTGTGAAGATGATAGAGTAGCTTGTGACATAAACAAAGTATAGCCAAATAAATTCTGTTATTCATGCATCTGTGCCTGTGTTGTATGCATGCATGCATGTGTGTGTGCGTTGCATCCTAGATAGTTTTGGCAAGATGTATGTTTTAGTTAGAGAATTACATGACACCATATATAAGTGAGTAGGATATAGCCATTTAAGATTCAAATTTATTTTAAGAGGAGTGTTTAATCCCACACCATTAATAATCACCTCTTTTTAAAATGAAGTTGGACGAGGTGAATAGTCTCTGTGTTCCTTCCTAATATTGTTGATGGCTCTGGGATTTGCCATTGGGTTATAAATAAATATAAAGGACTCAACAGGAGTGAGATTAAGCAACAAAGCCATGCACATGAGGGATGGGTCGGAGTGCCGTACTAGCTCCGAGTACAAAATTAGCCATAGGTGAAATGGTACATATTTACTTGGAAAATAGTATAGCCTCAGTCACAGCAAGATTTCACTGGGAGGATTTCCACCATGGTTTGAGAAAGCAAACATGCTTATTTTTATTGCATAATCCTAAGAGTGCAATTCCTGGCAGTGTTTACGAGAGAGAAGGAATCAGCAGCCTCAGGGGGAGTGTTAGGAAAACCAAGCACCCCGCGTCTCCAGCTTGGGTTCCAACGTCCTCAGCACCAGCCAGCCTAAACAGTTGCTCACCCAGGCTCACACTTCTGTTTTCTTTATTGCAAAGAGGGACAGGATAGGAAGACCAGGCTGGTTTTCCCCAGGGTCCTGAGAGCTTGCAGGAAGCTGGCATTTGGAGATCTTTCAAAAATAACACAGGAGTTCTGTACTTTTTCTATCCATGGTGCTGGCTTGTATATTTCAGGAGGACTAGATCAGTTTCTAGTTTCTTGTGCTATTCTTGACTGTTTTTGTGGCTAGGGTTGGGGGGCTGAACAGGCTGTGTGACTCACAGGACCAAGAGGATGAAAGCTGTTTTGACTCAAGGTGAAAGCGCAGAGGGACCCCCTGAGCAAGAGGAACAGATGGTGTCGTTGCTGCTACACTGCTTCCAGCTGTGTATGTGCTCACTCTGTGCCCTGCCTGAGCCATTTTCAGCCTGTGTGGGTCACAGAACTCTGGCAGTCTACTGAAGGCTGCTCCATACCCTGAAGTCCCTCACTGATGGCCAGTTCCCTGTCCCAAAGACAAAGGCCACATAGTTTAAACAAGAAGTTGGGCAATGCAGATCCTCTTCAGAATGCATACTCCTGTGCTTTTCAGCAAAATCCGCAAAGATCACAGAACTTTTACTATGACCACCTGGGTCCAGAATTTAGGAATAAGCATTATTAAGGTTTAGGGACTTTCAGGTTTAGGGACCAGACGGAAAGTAGTAGAGAAACAGTACAGAGTTCATCTTCTTCTTTGGTCTTGTGTGCCTGCTTTCTTACTTTGCTTGCTCATGGATAATCAGGATCATGGTGGGGATGTTTTCTTTTTTTCCTGTCCCATAAAAGTTTAAATTAACCTCATTGCTTGTGGAAAGACAGTAATTTGTAGCCGAGAGTCTAAATATGTGAGGTCATACACCGCTATAGCCAGGCCAAACTAGTATGGTAGAAAAGACAGATTCTTATGTTTGTCTTTTAAGTGTTGAATGGAAATAAGGTCTGGGCAGATTCAAATCCTATTGCAAAAGCCTGGCTTTTCCTATCAAAGACTTGTACAGTTAAGGAGAGGCTGTCTTAGGCGTTTTTGTCAGTGTCCCAAAGCAGCTCGGATAACAGTGTGAGAAACTTTGTTCTAAATTTCAATGTTGAATTCTTTGTCAAATTCAGTGAAATATTTTCTGAAATGTTTGATTTTGGAAGGAGGCATCCTGTGAGTTGCCGGATTTCCCTATAACACTTATTTTTCATGAGATGGGAATAGATGTGAAATTTTCAAGATGGAACTACTATAGAAAGTGGAGCTAGACAAAGTTAAGCAGATTGTTTTCATTTCTGGGCCCTCTCTTTGCCTATGTGCCTTGCAAATCTCCAAGGACTGAGTATTTTTAAGACAGAGCCTTGCTATGTTGCCTCAGCTGGTCTGGAATTTCTAGTTGAAGCCATCTCTGTGCTTGCAAGTAGCAGGGTCTGTGGCTATGTGCCATCTCATCTGGCTCTTATCACGTACTTCTCCACTGGTTTTTGTTTCCTTTTGTCAGAGTACAACCAGCAACTAATGTCCTACGGGAAAATTAACGTGCTGCATCAGAATCCTCTGATGGAATGTGTTATACTCCTTTGGTTGTATATATTCCCACCTATGAGAATACAGAAACACAGAACAATGAGACTCCTTTATGAATTTTTCATCCTAGCAAATATTCTTAGCCCAGTAACTGACAAGAAATGTTCCCACTCCAGTAAGATGTATTAATTCAATGATTTGTGATTAACAGTGCTATGAAGGCAAATCAAAATATTATATTGATCTTAAATGTGCTTCAGTCAATTCAGCAATCAGCAACGTTCTATTAAGGGCTGTGTGACCGAACCATGTGCCAGGGTTGCAGTTTCCTTGTACCTTGTGATCTCAAGACATGGGACAATGTGGGTCAGAGTATCTCAGCCCCAGGACTGTTGGCATGTTATGTCAGACACTTCTTTAGTTTTGGAAAGAGGCATCCTGTGCTTTGCTGGATTTCAACAGCATCCCTGACCTCTCTAGCAGATCTCTACCTTAATCTTATTAAGGATGATGTTGGATAATGCCGAGCACAATTGAGCTCACCAAAGCAAGAGGTTGGTGTGGTTTACACCCGTAGGAAGCTTTCTGTGAGTGGCTGGATTGGACTGCTGGGAACCAGGAGGGAAGATATCCAAAGTGAGGAGAATACACCGTGAACACAGGCAGAAGGAGGGAGGAGGGGTGAGCATACTGGTGCTTCTTGCTTACTATGTGCCAAACTCTGTGCCAGTTACTAATTTCATCTCCGCAAGATTGGCAGAGAAAGAGACTGAGGCGTAGAGGGATTAAACAGTGTTCTGAGTCTCCCTGGTACAAAGTGTTGAGGTCAGGATTTGAAATCAGGTATCTTAATACTAGACTGTATTAAAAAGATGTTAGAAATAACATCAGGTGAGGCGAAAGGATTTGAGTCTCAGGCAGACATGTCTGGACTCAAGGTGACGAGCTGCATAAGGCAGTGGCAGAGTGTTGAGCAGGGAAGAGAGACAAGGTAGGCAGGTGTGCTGGGGGGGCATAGCAGCCTTGGCCATGTAGCAGGACGGGGAATGGGTGGAAGAGAGCTGTGTGGGCTGCTGAGTTTCGATCATCCAGGTGTGGAGGGCCAGCCAGAGCCAGCCAGAGGTGGTCACAGGAGGATCAGAGAGGAAAAGGAGGTCAGACAGATGCTCCCTGCCCATGTGAAACAAAGCGAGGTCAAAGCCTGGATGAGCCTCAACGCCCTCCCTAAGGAAAGGCCACAGAGGGGTCAGAGAGGCGGACTGAGCTGTCAGTGCCACGGCAGCCTTGGCAGCATCCTATGAACACTCAGTTGCTGGACACTGTTGGCAGCCTTGTCTCCTAGCATCACAGGGCACTTGCACATGCTTTGCTTTTCTTGTCTATGAACCAAAGGGGCTGAACTTATAAACCCCTTTTAGCTCTGCCATTCTATCCATCGAATAGTGCGTTTTATTTGTTGAACCAACTGGACTTCATTCTATCCTTGAGTTTCATGTAACGGAGACCTTTCTTTTAAAAAAGCTGTTTTGCGTATTTCTTCCATTTGGGGCCCTTGACTAGCTTGGAAAAAGCCACTGGCTCCCTGAGGTCCTGTAGGACCTGGAGCAGCTCATGGAAGTCGTGTGTGCCTCAGTTTCCTCTACTCATCCGCTAATCTCCTTGAGGTTCAGACATTGTATTGTTCATTTTGGGTGTCTCTGGCAGTCACTCATTGCTTATAGATCAGTAACGGTTTTTTGCCTTCATTTTGTTTTCTAATAATTTCTGACCATGAGGAAATCAGATTTAATAGATCTCACTGTATAAGACCGACATCATGCAGCTAAAATATTTCTGAAAGGAAAGTTATTACCAGAGGCTGGAGAGAGAGGGGGAAGGAAATTGGGGAACTGTGAATCAGTGGGCACTAAGTTATAGTTAGGGGCAAGAAGTTCTGGTGTGCGACGGTGCAGGGTGTCGACTGTAGGTGCCATGAATGCGCTGTACATTTCAGCAAGCTAGAGAAGAAGGGAGCACGGACGTTTTCACCATGACAAAATGATGAAGTTTATGGAGGCAGATCTATTACCCTGATTTAAACATCACGGAATGCACGCATGGATCAAACCATGTGCCCCATTAATAATGTAATTTTTTATGTATCAGTTAAATTAATTCAATTATATTTTAAAAAGAAGCAGAGGATACTCTTGCCCCTCAGGATTGCTGTAAAATAGGAACCGAGGATCACACTGAAATGAAATGAAGCTCCGTAGCTAGGAGCACAATGTCAAGTTGACGCTCCTCACAGAGGAAGGGCTTTGGACAGGTGCTGCAAGCTCTTGCTGTGAAGGGCCAGAGAGTAAATGTTTCGGGCTTGCACCATATGGGCTCTGACTCAGCTCTGTCGTGGTAGTGCAGACGTAGTCATAAGCACTATAGAAATGAATGCACGTGGCTGTGTTCCAATAAAATTTTATTTACAGAAAGAGGCAGTGAGCCAGATTTGAAACAAGGGTCACTGTGTGTCCAGCTCTGAAGTATGACACAATGGGACACAGATCTCAACTGTCCCTACTGCTGGCTGGGTACCCCTCATCGGCCTAAACCTCGGTTTCTACATCTGTGAAATGCTGAATCTGGCAGCACCTACATACTGGGTTGGTGGCAGGGTTAAATGAGATTATAAAATAAAGCACTTGGCATTGACCCAAGCACACAGTAAGCGCTCAGTGAACACTGGCTAGTATTATATCTGACATCGTAAGGGTTACTCATCCCCTCCTGGCCTTTTTTCCTTACTGCTTCTTATTGCATTGAATCAGTTTATATTTGATTCACACTTATGAATGCTAGGGTCACATGTTTATTTGCAGTTTGCTTTCTATCTCCAGATTTCTTGATTTTGAAAGATTAAAAAGTAATATGTAGCTCTCACTAACTAGGATTACTGTGAGTGTAAAACTCCCTATCAACAGACGCACATAGTGCCTGGCATAAAGTATTCATAAAATAGGAGGAGGAACAGTTGAAAATTTTATAAATGAAAAAATGTAGAAAAATGAGCTGGGTGCTTAGAAATCTTGTGGAATTTCAATTAAGGAGAAATTCTGATGGGAGAGATTATAACATTACGTGTACATAAATACCTTAGGTTTTTACATGTGGAATCAATTAATTGCTTGGCTCTGTTAATTAGGGATTTCCTGAAGTGGAATCCATAGCTAATAAACTAGAAACATTAAAACCAGGCAAGGCATTTACTTTTCAAAATGATCAGTTTCTGTTGTAACTGAACCAAGATAAATCACACATGCAAAACGGCTGTGAACTATAAGAAGCCCAATCTCTGTTCCATATACTGAGGCTATTGATTACAAATAGTCGTTCAGGTGCTGAGCCAATAACCACCTACCAACACGCCGAAGAGGTAAATGCACAACTTATTCAGCTAGGTCCAGCTCCTCCCTCGTCTGTGTTCGCAGGTATAAAGAGGAGGATTTATCCCCGTTAGTGCAACTGATGTTTGACTTTGGGCGGCTGCCCTGTGTGTTGTAGGGTGCTTAGCAGCCCCTTGGCCTTTACCCAGTAGATGCCAATAATAATACCTCCTTCCACCTACAAAAATCAGTATCTCTAGATATCAGCCGCACATCTCAGGGGAGCAGAATTATCCCTGGTTGAAAGCCTACAGTATAGACGACTGATTTCAGACACCTGGAGACACTGTACAAGCAGTGATAGTAATTTATTCCTGTTGCTGTAGATGCCACACTTCTCAGGATAGTCCTAGTGTCCCATATTCTGCCCACTCACCTAACAAGCCTAAACTCGGATACCCTTGTGTCCTGATTTTTTTTTAATATAGTGACTGGCCAGGCTGGTACAGTGTTGGTCTTGTTTAGGCCTTAAAGTTTTAACACATTGATTGTATTCCCATTTGCCGTTACACTTTATTAATTGTGTTTAGGCAGATAGTTGGTGCTATCCACACTGGTTAATGGCATTGAATGTAATTATATCCCAAGAGTGATGTAAGACCACCACTACTTTAACTGAAGTTAATTTCATTTAAGACTTTAAGCGGAGCAGTATAGTTTTTTGATCTGATTTTTCCCATATTGGCATTAAAGTGAAGAAAATACCAAAGATTTTTTGTGATTTTTCACCTATTTCATGGCCACATGAAATAGGTGAAATGCAGTGCCACATTTTATGTGACTGGGAAGGGTGGCCTTTGGGAGCAAGCATATGAAGAGAATATTATTCTGCCTGCTTACCAGGTTATCTTTCTGGGTAAATTCTGGCATGTTGGTTATAGTATCTCAAGCAGATTCATTATCATTAGGATTCATTTCATTTTAAAAATAAGGTTGATGTTACTTGTGTCTTAAAGTATCAAAAATGGTAGCTTTTTATCTCACCTTTGCTCAAGGAACAGTAGTTTCAAAAATAAAATCAAAGTTTGCAATTCTTATTTAACCTGACACCAAATGCTACATAGAAATGTAGCATTTGTCTTGAACTAAAATGACAAGTTATAGAGGATATAAAGATCAATGTCACTATTTAGATTGTGCCTTGAAAATGTTTATTGTGGAACATGTACATAGCTTCCCTTACTATTGTTCTAAGACTTAGGAGATTTACTAATCTAATATTGAACTTCCAATATGAGGGATAATGATCGAGGAATGTAATGTTTCACCTAATGCTGCATAATAATTACCTAAGGAGATGTTTTTCTTTTATTTTATGGCCTGGGAATAATTTTAACAAATCATTTCTGAGCCTGTTTCTAAATTTAGCATTTATTACAGAAGTACATTTTACTTTAAACATCAGTACGCTAAAATATAATAGTAGTTTCTAATATTTAAAATATTAGCTTTCCTATAACATGATTACATTCTAAGTTCAAGCTATTTTTTTCTCTGAATTGCTGTATATGAAATAATTTCTTTCATTCCCCTCCTCCATTTTGTAACATTTGACTACAAATGAGGAAGTGTAAAAAAAATAATACAACTTCTCTTCTGTTTGAGTTCTCGGTCCTTGTGGAGTCAGAGCCGTGTTCAATAAATCCTGTTGTTGCTTGTCAACAACGGCATTTTCTAGAATCTTCTTCATGTGTACGGAATGTTCCTTGTGCCTTTGTTTCTGTGCTACTTTGTCATGAAGTATTTGTTTTGAGAATATGGAATGTAATATGAGTTAGATATTTTGTTGTTACTGTTTTTTGTCACTGTTTCGGAGCTTTGGGCACAATTTCCGGTTACAGAAAGTCTCAGTTTTGTGAGATTTTAAATGAAAATTTGTTTTACTTTCCTGAATGTCTTTTTCTCCTCCTGTGCTTTTCCTCAGCATGCCAAGGTGTTACTCTTAACTTGCAACCACATATAGTAAGAGAAAAATCAGCACATTAAACACCTTATTAACAAATATATTAGCTACTGTTTTGTACAGTGGGCTAAATGTAGAATGGAGACATAATCTCACCATGGTAATGGCAGATGGCTGTATTAATCACCATCTCCCACCCAGCCAGACTCCAAAAAATTAGGAAGAACACACAATTACCTACAGACTTTTAAACATTAAATTGTTAAGGTCGATCTGATCCTCACCAATGCTTTTTGGTAAGGTCCTATTCTCAAAAATGGAATGAGGATATTCTTTTCTCTTTCCAGTCCCAACTAAATTGCAGATGTAACTACTTGGTTACTTTTCATTTTCATTGTGCAATCACTGTGTATCCTGGACAGATTCTAATGGCTGTTATCATCAGAGTACTACATATAAAAGTATTATTGCCAGTTTTATGGACACGTTGTCTCGTATGAACACTGTTAAAATGCACTATTATATCATTGAGTCTTTTGACAAGCAGCCATATGTAGCCATTATTGGCAATTAGATAAAGAAGGATTTTTTAAGACCATAATATAATGTTTGTTTCTAGCTGTTTATCCTTCTGAGCCACTCTCAAAAGGAGAAAGAAGAATGTACACTGCGTCAATTAAATCTGTCAGAATCTTAAAGCTTAATTCATGCAAACTGGCATAAAAAAATTGCTTTAACTTTTACAGAATGAATCATTCTTGAAAAGAACCACATTGGTGCTATAAAGACAACACTGACTTGCCGTCTTTTGGTTGCATAGAAGACAGTAAATAAGAGCTGCTTTTTAAAAAAATAACATTGTGCATACTTTATAGGAAATAAAATAGTGCAGTATGATTGAGAAATAGTTTCAAAATTTCTGCATACTATTTAAGAAAATTTGAAAATTCTTTCTCCATATCTTGCTTAGGCCTGTGTATGATTTGTGTGTGTGTGTGTGTGTGTGTGTGTGTCCCACAGTATTGTGAGTACTTTTGAAGGGCCAGGACTCATCTCCATCCAATCCACAAAGTTGCATATGGAGCACACACTGCACATTTGCTGAATTGAATTCATAGAAGGTGGTTGGTTGGAGAAGCCATTTTTTGTTAAAGTAGTGAATATAGATTTATTTTCCCTCTAAACCACCTCTTTTCATATTTTATCTTAGGCGTTCAGTTACTGCCTTCCTAGTGAGCTGAGAAATAGCTCAGAATGGACAGCTACTGTTTCTCCCCCAGTAGATAGACATTGCTGAGTTCTACAGATAATTACAGAGAAAAGTTCCGGTTTCCGCTTCTCACTTTGAGGTCCTATCTGAGTATCACAGAGGGAATCTATCTGTCATACTTAAATTTTCTGACCAGTGTGTCCCCATTTGCAAACAAGGGTTCTTTTGGTCTAACTTGTCTTCCTGACTTGAATCTTGAACCAACCAATCTCTGTAAGTGCATCTGGCATCTTATATGTATCAAGGGGAGTAATTACATTTGCATTTGAGCTGGTTTGAATGGCCAAGAAAAATTTTCTTCTCTGCTAGTAAAAAGCCAAGAAATAGATCAAGAAACTACTTTCTGTGTTTCTAGAAGGATAATTCAACAAATATTAAATGCTTTTGGAAAGCCTATGAAAATATTGATTTTATGGTGCCTAATTTCTCTCTGTTTAGTGAATCTACACCAGATCTCAGACAATTTCCATTTAAATAAAAGCCTCAGAAACCTTTGAAGTCTTCAGAAGTGGCTGCTTTGTGCACTGCGTGATTGTAAATGTATTTGAATTAGTCCTTGCCTTTTCTAGTCAACTTAGCTGTAATATTAAAATACAAATTATTTTATTTTCCCCAGGTAAATATTAATTGTAATATGTCCTATTAGACCAGCTAATGAACTCTGTTGTTTTTATTAGCTTATAAATACTATATTTCCATTTTTCATTAGATTGCCATTTTCATGTAAATTAAATCCTAAAGGAAAAAGATGAATTTACCATCCAATTAAGCTTGAATTTATTTTATGACATTCCCTTCTCTAAGCCCTTCCTTATTTTTACCTTCCTTTTTTTAAGATAGAAGTTTAACTCATTTCAACACGTATTCAGAAAAGTTGTGATATTTTTAAAATTCAAGAAGCATCGTAGTGCATTCTTCTAGTGTCTCTTTAAATGGTTTCTCCAGCTCTATTTTAAAATGTAAGAAATATTCCAGATAAGAATTATAAGTGGTAGAATACCAAAGCAATTATATTAAAATCTGATTTTTATGATGAATTCATAATACTGATATTGGTCAACTGATATAATACTGACTGTGGTCAACAACTATGTTTAGCATTTAAGTGTATTGTCTCAGGTAATGAAGAGCCCTATAGGAAAACATTATTATTCCACAATTCATAAAGAAGAAATGTGTCATAGCTTGTGAGGGTCACATCAGTCCCCTCCACAGTCACAGTTTTGATGCTGAATCACACCTACCTCAGGGATAGCTCTGGTCGGATAAGCAACACTCAAAGTTATCAGTAATTCCTTGGCTCCCAGCACACTCAACCACAGGTTCTGCCTTTGTGGGTCTGTTAGAATTTAACAGAAAGCAATATGTGTATACTTTGAGTATCCCTAATCTGAAATCCAAAATGTTCGAAAAATCTAAAACTCTTTGAGTGTTTGAGTTGATGCCACAAGTAGAAAATTACATACCATGAAACTCCCCTTCATTCACAAAATAATTTAAAACATTATCTCCAGATTATTGGTATAATTATCTTCAGATTATTGGTATAAAGTGTATGTGCCACACAACTGAATTTTGTGTTTGGACTTGGGCACCATCGCTGAGACAATTTATTATATATACTCAGATGTTTCAAAATCCAAGACACTTCTGGACCCTAGAATTTCAGAAAAGAAATACTTAATCTGAGATTTGATACATGGCTATTCGATGCAAAGAGGGTATTAAATCTACCTTCTATCTACCCACCCCCTCAAAAAAGCATTTAGAAAAGAGAGAATCAAGATCACCTGTAATTTTATTACCTCAAAAGAATCTTTTTTCACTGTTTCATCTTCCAAATCCTATCTCTATGCAAAAACAGATATATATGTAGGTAAACTACTCTTTTAAAAAGATAAAATTAGACTACGCATAACATTTGACAGTCCTACTTTCCATTAAACAACAGACTATGCTAAATTTTCATGTTAATAACTAGAACTGTCTGTCAGCATTTTTAATGACCACATAGGCATGCATTGATCAGATGGTTGTTCCTTTATTTAATCAACCCCTCATAATTGGACATATAGGTTATTGTATTTTCATGCTGCTGTACACAAATGGAATTTAGTTCATGATGCCACTTTTCAATGCTGGATCAAATGATGAAAGCCAGCGAGCGCCCTTGTAACAGACGAGACAAACTGGTGTGCAAAGGTAGTGATCATGTTGAAGGACAAATCCTCAGTTCATTCAAACTTTGGATGACACTTAAAAGCAAGGCGACTTTTACAAGAAACATGAAAACTTTTGGTTTTTCCTTACATGTGAAAAACGCTCTCAGCATTGTTTCTTGTCTATGGCTTGCAGGTAGATGCTGGCTCCTGCTCTGCAGCTCCCACTGTAGCCGCAGAAATTAATGCAGGAGGGATCTGGACTCCCACCGACTGTGGACATTCCAAGAGATGGGAAATACTGTGTACACCCAAGCCAGAGCCTATCCCTTCAGCCTTCTGGGGTGGACAGTGGAGCCCAGGCAGGTCACTTAGAGTAATTCTGGCTGTGGTAACAGAAGTCTTATGCTTGTTGGTGTAAATGAAGTCATGCATTGTCCCATAGTAGATTCGCCTGTGAGGCAGGCACCAGACCTCATTCCACTACCCCGCGATCCTCCACTCTACTCTCCTTTGCTTCAGGACTCCAGCCTCAGGATGCAAAGTAGGGCATGGATAGTTCAGGCCTCACATCCTAACACCATAACAACCAGAGGGCAGAAATGGGCCTGTCTCTGTGAGCAGGGAAGTCATTCTCAGAAGCCCCACCGTCTACAGAGGTCCCTTAAAGATCTCATTGGTCAGATTTAAGGAGGCCTACCCACTCTTCAACCAATCACAGTTCAAAGATCCACCCTTTCCAGCTGGGCGAGGTCAGCTCTAGGAAGATGGCCTTCTGGAGGGGAGGGATCAACTTCTAAGTACCATTTGGGTTCTGTTATAAGAGGAAAATAAGGGGCTGGGGACATTGCTCCGCAGCACAGCACCTGCCTGGCAAGCTGAAGGTCATGAGTTTCATTCTCTTATTAAAAAAAAATAAACAAGGAGAAAGGGGTGCAGCATGCTTTGGTACAGAAGAAACTGCCATGTCACTGTAACACAATTAGCCAGGCAGAGGAAACAACAGGTGTAAGTGCAATTAAATAACATATTCACTGTTACTGTCCAGTGATTAAGAGAAACAGTACTTCGTGAATTTGAGGCGCCTATGAAATATTAATTAGAGATGAATGGCAGTAATACTGGCTATGATTCAGATACTGTTCCACATCTTTTATTTATACGAAATAATCTGTTTCTCACAAAGACCCCATGAGACAGATGTAGTTGTTATCCCCATTTTACAGATGTGGTAACTGAGACACAGAGATTTGGCCAGAGTTACACAACCACTGTTGTGTCCATTGGGAGGATCTTCTAGGTGGGAAGTGTAAATTTAGAAATACTCCCATTAGCAATGCTAATTAAACCCCGGGAGCAAATGCAATTATCTAGTCAGAGCTGAGCCCTTTGCCTGAGAGATGTGAAAACATCTTAAAAGGAGAAAGGGAGGGAGAAAGCCTTCTGAAGATAGGCTTCTTTTGGGTGAATATTTGAGTGTGAAAGTAAAAATCAGAAAGGATTTGGTGTCTTTATAAACTGAGAGACAATTTCTGCTGAGATTGTGCCTGAGAGAGAGTGAAAGGTATGTTACTTGCTGATCTGCCCTTGGCCAATTGCAGTTTGCATAAGCTCAGGGAAGTCACATCTTTGCAGTAGGATGGGGTTTAGCTGCATAAAACAAGAAAGACAGAAATTATAAAAACAAAATAGCGGATTTCTTGCTCTATTGTAAAAGAACTCCAGAAGCAGCCACTTTCAAGGTGCTAGGTATGATGGTCCACCAAGTTACTATGGGATTAGCCTTGTTCTCATCATGGCTGCCACATTCCCACCATCACATCTCTGTTCCAGAAGGCTAGATGGAGGGAAAAGCTGACCAAGGAAATGGCACATCTCTTTCCTTTAAGCAGACTTCCCAGGAGCTACTCACAGCCCTTCAGCTTGTAGCTCATTGATCGATACAGCCATACCTCCAGCCAGAGGAGGCTGGGAAACAGTCTTGTAGCAGAGCAAAAATCAATTCATGTTCATTTAAGAGGAAGGAAGGATTTGGCAGCCAGCCAGCCATTTCTTACACTGTCCATTTACTCTTTAGTAAGAGAGGACTTGAAATATTCACCTCGCTTCTCTTGTTGGTTTATTATAGGACTCTGGTATAGAATAAGTAGGCAAGAGCTTTATAAATGATAAAACAATTCCAGTGGTTACTGTGCGATGGGCGCAGACACCTTGCACGTTGTAAGGATTTATTATATGTTCAGAATGAGAACGGTGTTTTATTGTTTGCTTGTTTGTTTGTTTGTACTAGGAATCAAACTCAGTACCATGAGCTTGCCAGGCAGGTGCTGCGCCACTGAGGGGAATGAGAGAGTTGAGGGGAAAAACTAATGCATTTCCCTAACTTGAGGGATCAAAAGCAAGAAATGTGCATTGGCGAGAGAATACTTCCTACCTGATTTGCATTCCCATGACAAAGCCTTTTCCTGCTTTCAATTTCAGAAGAGCCAGGGCTGCTGATTAGCTCTGCAGGAGCACTTCCTGTCTGTGTTTCCTTTTTCCAGGCAGAGAACGTGGAGGGGTTCAATGGGGAGTTGGCGGGTCATGTTCTTAACGCATGTGGTCTGCATCACCTTGATGTACTGATAACGCAAGAATTTCTGACCCAGGTCCCTCATGGACACTGAAGGAAAGGAACAGTTCCATCACTCAGAAGCCATTTATAAGGGGCAACAGAAAGCAGAATGCAAAGATGGCAGGGCACTGAGATGCCACGGCTCTGTATGGTGCTCAGACATTCCCAGGCATGAGTAAAAGGGATGAAGTTTTTTTCACTGTTACAATAAATCTAGGGCATCAGGACGTATCTGAGTATTAATACTCTTCTGAAAGTTTGAACTTGGATTCGGAAATGGGTGATCCTTTTACACTAAATAATGACTTTTAGGAGCATTAGATTACACAAGGCCAAGGGTGACTTATTGTCCATCATGGATGTGATTAGTATGTCTGTATCTATTTCAGATTCCTTTAAGATGAACTAGCATTTGTTTCTGTATGCTTGGTACTTTTGTTTTGGTATTTGTTTGTTTGTTGAGACGGTCTCACCATGTAGTTCAGGCTGGCCTTAAACTCGCTATGTAGCCCAGGCTGGTCTTGACATCACAGTAATCCTCTTGCTCAGCCTCTTGAGCAGTGGGATTCCAGGTGTGTGCCACCATATCCAGCTTCATTGTGCTACTTTACAGATGAAGAACTCCTTCCCTTTCCTGGAAATCTCTATCTCACAGTGTTACTTGATAAATGTATAAGAAGTGTTTAGGAGTCAGTGCACTATAACTTCATGAACACATGTCCCTTGGTGTTCATAGGGGATGAATTACAGGGCCCTCATGGATGAAAAAGTCGGTGGATGCTGCAGCCCCTTACATGCAGTGGCATCGTGTCAGCATCAAACCTATGCACATCCTCCATTCAGCACTGCAAATCATCCCTAGGTGACCTGAAGTACCTACATGCATGCTGTGTAAATAATTGTTACGCTGTGCTGTTTAGGGAATAAATGCACATGAAAAGAAAGGTCTGTATGTTGAGTACAGGTACAAGTTTTAAAAAATACTTTCAAGTCAGGTTTGGCTAAATCCTATGGATATGGAGCCTATGGATATGGACAGACAACTGTATGTCTCTGAAGCTCCTGAACAATGTATGAGAACAGTATCTGCAAAGTCAGCCTATTTCTGTGATCCCTATGTTTTTTGTTTTCTTGACACGATGTCTTATTGATCTGTGCTCAGAAATTTTGGACAGGAAGATTACTAATAGAGCACTTGCCTAGCATGTGCAAAGCCTTGGGTTCAAATCCCAATACCGCAGGAAAAAAGAAGAAAGTTAGTTTTGAATTTTGCAAAGAGAAAAGTGTCTAGCTCAGATTAAGCTAATTTAGTTATGATGAGGCTTAATATACCTTCAGAACTGCAAAGATGTTGTCTATGTAAGTTAAAGTACTATCTTAGTTACTTTTCTGTCATTGCTGAGACAAAATACCCAGTGCCCAAAGTTAGGGGTTGATAGAGGTTTGTAGAGGTTTCAGTCAGCTAGCTCCAAGGCAGGATGGCACATGGCAGGGAGGCAATAGTTCATGAAGGAAGACAGCCAAAGTAACAGGAGAGGAGGGAGGGCAAACCTCTTTCAGTCCTTTATAGTGTATGCAGGGTACCTGCCCTAAGACAGGTGTAACACTCACATCCTTTATTCAAGCATTAAACCATGAATTAATCACAAACTCTAAAAGCCCACCTCCATGACAGTATGAGGCTTCAGGGGGACACCCAGTGACAGACAGTAACATTCTGCCCATGACTCCCCAAGGACTTACGCACATCCCTTTATGCCAAAAGCATTTAATACATCTCCAAGAGTTTTCAAAGTCCTAACAATTTTAGCATTGCTGAAAAGTCCAAGTCCCAAGTCTCCTGTGAGATATAAGGCAAACTCTTACCTGTGAACCCCTTTATAAATCTGGGTAGAAGCCTTTCTGAACCCACAACTCTTCCGTCCTGCATACATCTAAAACTAGCAAAGTCTGCTGCCACATAGAGCAATAGCCAGGCTTCCCCCACTTCCTGGCTGTAAGAGTCAAGTGCCTGGATCACTGGGCACTCTGAGGAACAAATTCTCTAGGCTGCAGCCATTCCGGAACATGATGGCCTGCAGCTTTCTTCTCAAAGTAAAGTCTATCACTCTTGCAGTATTGCGGTTGGAGTCTTGCTACTTTTTGTGATGTCCTCAGGTCATCTGTTATATTCTCCTATTCCTTCTTATCAACCAAGATCTTCTCAGCTCTATCTTTGTAATCCACAGCTTTACAGGAGCTTCTTTCTGGCCAAATTCACGTTTTAAATCATTCTGCTGGCCTCTTTGCACTTGATTCTCAACATAGATCTGGCTAAAAGCCCCCAACAGCAACCATACCACAGCCTCAACGCTGGACTGCCTTGAAATTTCTCCTACCTGATTAATTAGTCTATTGTCCTTAATCTCAGTCTTGAGCAAAGTCTCTGGAAACAAGCAAAATGCAGACAAACTTTCTGCCAAGCCATAATATACATCACCTGGAGTCCAACAGCCAATGAAGTCCTTCTTCTCTGCAAAAACCTACTGAACCTGTTTTTTACAGGCAGGATTTCTATCAGCCTTCTAGTATTCTGAGCTCTGACCAAAATCTCATATAGAACAACCTAAAGCAATCCAGCTGTACTTTTTCAGCTGGCATCTCTGAACCTTTCCAGTCTCTTTCCACAAGCATTCCCAAAGGCTTCTCAACCACATGGTCAGGTACAATCATACCAAGGTCTCCATTCCTGATGCCAAATTCTGTGTTAGTTACTTTTCTCCTTGCTGAGATAAATTACCCAACACCCAAAGTAAAGTGGGAAAAGTTTATTTAGCTCACAGTTTGTAGAGGTTTCAATCCATAATTTCCTGGCTCCAAGGCAGGGTGGCACATGGCAGAGTGACAATAGTTCTTTGAGGTGAAAGACAGCAAAAGCAACAAGAGAGAGGGAGAAGGAGGGAGAAGCCTCTTTTAGTCCTTTATGTTGTATGCAGACTATCCGCCATAGGACAGCTATAGCACTCACACCCTTAATCCCAGCATTAGACCATGAATCAGTCACAAACTCTAGAAGCTCCAATCCATGACTGCATGAGGCTTCAGAGGGATATCTAGACAAAAATCATAACAAGTACCATATTGCAAGTGAAGCAGGAGAAAACAGGTGGCAGATTATCTCTTCCAGTTCTAACTGACAGTGTCACTGGAGCAAGTTGGGGAGGAGCCCCTGGAGAGGCTGTGACAGTTCAGTTGCATTGCTGCTCTGGGGAACGAGTCCTAGTGGATCATCATTACCTACTTGTGCTGCTGCTGTCCACCAAATCCCCAGCAGTGCCCACCTTTGTATCTGGTATATAAGATGCAAGTGAAATCCACGGTGAAAATAGAGTAGCAGGCATAAGCAATCAATAACTTAAAATTGAAATCAAGCACTATTTAAGACACCCACTAAATGCTTTGGTGATAATTTTTCATTTTGATACAGCGATTTTACATATTATTAGAAGTGGGTATAGATACCTCCATCTTGAAGTTAAGGAGATGCAGGTCTGAGAGGTTAATTCATTTGCCCAGTCACAGAGCTAAGTTATGATTAGTGCTTTTCCCTGATGGTTAGATTCCAGGTTCTACACTCTGATATTAATATATTTATTTGGTTATTAGGACAAAAAATTCACAAGTAAAACTTCAAAATAAATACTAAGGTAAAACCGAATTCTGAACTTTCGATGGGGAAAAATTGACCAATCACTTTACCTGTCAAGACTGCTGTAAAAATTTATCACCTTTCTGGCAGAAAAATAATGAAAGGTCCCTAAAGAGATGAACAGTACAAAAAAAAACCTAGGACATTTACCTCTGAAAACAGACTTTTACAACTCAAGGGAAATTGACAGTTATTTATGAAAGTTCCAGCAAATTCTGGAGCAGGATTTCTTTACTTTCTGAGTAATATTCAAAGCAGACCTGAGTTAGAGCTATTGATGGTAATTCAAATATACACACATGAAAAAAGAAAAACTGAAACAAGAATATGCTAGCAAGGATCAACACTCCTGCAAAAATATTCTTCCCAGAAGCACTACTGTATTTGGATTTGAGATAGTCACTACACAAATGACAAGTGGCAATGAAAAATTGGTCTGGGAGCCACATAAATAAACTGTAATGTCGTCAGAGGAAGAAAATGAGAATTCTGAGCTTGAGAGAAGAAGAGACGAGAAATGATTCTTTAAATGGGATGTGAGGTTTCATACAGCTCTATTATCCTCCACTTCATAGCTAACTGTGTGGCTAATATGAAATTTGGAATGAACTCAAGGACCAGAAAAGGCCTAGAAGAGTATTAAGCCTGACAGCGGTAAGAGAGGGAAAGACTGTCTGAAAAGGGTTGATTCCAGCCTACCCAGCTTGGTTTTGACATTCCCCAGCCATTCGTAAGACATGATGTGAGAAGGACCTCTGGACTCAGGAAACCTGGGTCACCTTAACTACCTGTGTGAGCTGGCACATTGTGGGCAAATCGCCTCACTCCTGTGTCTCTTCCTGGGAATTGTGAAAAAGGGACCAATAAAGAAATTAACTCAGCATTTGGTATGTTGCATTCCATGGACTCTGCTCTATGAAATTTTCATGGTGTTCTGCAAGAGAAGCATGAACTCACCGTTTTTTTGTGATTAAGTTTAGGAAGCAAACAGTTAAAGTATGAAAGATTTTTTTGCACAGCTGGTGAAATCTTTCAAAAGGTTAAATTGCAGTGGGGTTCTTTGAGAAAATAGTATGCTAATCATGACTGTGACTGAGAGAAAGTGGCTTAAATTCTGTGGAGTGGAGGCTGGGCAGTAAATGGGAGGACAACCGGGTGATTGTGGATGGAGGAAGACCTAGTGTCACCCGCCACTTCAGTACTTGAACTCACCACGGCAACGAAAGTGAATGGAAGATCATGACTGTTAGGAAAATTTATTCCTACAAAATTTTTCTTGAAGACCTGAAAAGCTACATGGAAAAGCACTCAGAATAAAACATCTTGTGGACATGGGGTACTTAAAAAGAATCCCCAGCAATTTGAAGGGTGTGAAGCTGGTAGATGTCATTGAAGCATCACTTCATTTTCAGCACCAGGGATCTTCCTTCTTTGCCAGCCATCTAAAGGGCATGAACTTGTGTGGCTTGGATGAAAGGAGTATGAGTTTAGCTTCTTCAGGGGTGCAGTAAGTGCATTTCTCAAAGTATGATTCTCAGATCACCTGGACTTCTTGTTAGGCATTCAGATCCCTCAGTCAGCAGATCTAAGAAGATAAGGGATTATAAAATTTAGCAGATATTTTCTTCATATTCTTGTGTACACTAAAGTTTAAGATGCACTGGTTGGGAGAGTCTCATCATAGTTCACCCTCCCCAGAACTCCTTCAATTCATACAGTTCCCTAAGGGACATTCCAGTGGAGAAGTGATAAGCAACCCTGAATGGACAGTTTCTCCACCTGGTACCAGAGGAGACTTCATTTGGGGATAACTCTTAATTGAGCCTCTAGGGCCCTCAAGGGTACTTTCAGTATAGGCTTCTTGCATCATTGAGCTTTCTATCACTGTAACAAAGTACTGAGATAATCCTTGTATAAGAAGGAAAGGTTTATTTGGCTCACAACGTGGAGGCTGCAGTCTGTGGTCACTTGGCTCCCTATTTTTTAGCTTGCGAAAAGGCAGACCACTATGAGGAGGAACATGTGATAAAGCAGAAACTGCTCACCTCATGGCAGCCAGGAAACAAAGAGACTGGAAGGGCCCCTGGTCCCAATATCCCTCTCAAGAGCACGACTCCAGAACTCTAACTTATTTCTATTAGCTCCACCTCTTAAGAGTTTCCATGTTCCAATGGAGCCACCAGCTGGGAATCTGCCTTTCAACACCACGACCTTTGGGAGACATTTAGGATTAAAACCATAACCCTTGCTAATCCTTACATGTCAGCATTATCCCCATTTTACAGAGAGAAAGCAGACGAGACTTCTCTAAGATTGTATGGTGCATTTATTAGAACTCTTGATTGCAAGTAAGAGAGAAGCTAAACTTAGCTCAAGTAAAACAGAACGTGTTGGCTTATGGAGGAAAATGTTCCGAATCCTAATGGTGTCAGGCATAGCTGAATTCAGGACTCCAAATGATGTGATGGGGTACCTGTCTACCTGAGTCCTCCTCCGCTCTCTTTTTCCTGTCATGGTTCAATTCCCAAGCAAAAATGGCAAAGCCATTTTGCCCAGTGAAAATGGCAAAAAGATTGCCAGAAGTTCTGTGCTATAGGAAAAGGACTGGCAAACTGCTTGTTTTTTTTAAATAAAGTTTTACTGAAACATAATCATGGCCATTGGTATACATTGGTCTACAGCTGCTTGCATGAGTGAGCTCAAAGTTGAGCATTTACAGTGAACACTGTATGATCCATAAAGCTTATGTATTTGTTATTTGGCATAATGGGAAGAATTTGCTGACCTCTGAAAGGGAAGCCAAAGTTTTTTGAGGTTTGATTTGTGTCTGAAAGATACTATTTATTTAGCTCAAATATGTGACACCATAGGGCTTGAAGTTTTTAGATGCATTAAGAGTCTACAGTATTTAAAGATTATTGCTTTAGATTATCACAAGGCTCTACAAGTTCATTTGAAGTTTAAACAAACAAGTTCCATTCCCGATACAAACATATTTTGGAGATTAAGTGAGTAATGGAATGTTTTATAAGCAACCGTAGCCATTACATGTGTTAAAATTTAGATTCCTGGGAGAAGAAACAGAAATATTGTGTTGACTGTATCATGGAGAACTTGACTCATAAGGTCTGGTTTCTCAACAAATACAACAAAGCCTGTATAATTTTAAATGTAGCAAGCCCCCCCCACACACACTCATGTCTTTGTTCATTGACTGCTTATCTATCTCTGAATGAATCCCGGAGGTGAAGGGTGGAGCATGACCGTGCCCACCTCTAGGGTCTGGATGCAGGTTGGTTCCCCAGAAACTCTGGACCTGAAGGAGCAGAGGGGTGACTCCTAAGGAAATTCAGGAAACCCTTGCCACCTGCTACAAGGCAAATGAGAACTCACATCCACCAGCAGCTACTAAGTGATAGCTCTGAACAAACACCCCTTTTGTTTCCCAGAAAGCATTCTGTTCAGTGAACACAGAGTGTAGCATTTTCTAAGCGAGGCAGATTTGAACCATTTTGTGCCCAAACTGACACTTGCTGGGTGACAACTTGTAGCCCATAGCATAGGTGCTTAATAGAGAATGTCCTACGCATTCCTAATGTCTTGGAGACCTGGAATGAGTGTCCACTATGGCATATGCATATATATCTATCATATATATATATATATATATATATATATATATATATATCTTATAGTGACACTGAACCTGCTTATTAGGGTCAATTTATATTGGCTGGTATTTTGTTTTTTGGAAAACCAGAAATGCCCTTCCTCATCCTTGAATCTTCCTGTTACTTGGTTATAGTACAGAGAAACAAAGAGCCAGACATTCACACAGTGGGCAGATATTCTTGAAAATAGCCAAGTCTTAATTTAAAACATGTGTTTCTTTTCTTGAGAAATCACTTCTTCCTATTCATTAGCGCTTCCCCAATGTCCTCCACTGTGAAATAGGGATAATATATAACCCTACCTAAGGGTAAGGTGAGGGTCACATAAGCTGATACCTTGTAAGGGCTTAGGTCAGTGCCTGGCATACACTTGGTGACTGAGAAGTGGTAGCTGCTATTGATACTACTACTATCATCACCATTGTCACTGTCATTATGTGGTGAACTTTCCATCACAGTGATAAAATCAACTTATAAGGAGGAAAGTCTTATTTTGGCTTATGGTATCAGAGGTTTCGGTCCATGGTTGCATGGCCCTATTGCTCTGAGCCTGTAGTGGCACAGTGCATCTTGGGAAGGGCACTTGGTGGAACAGAGCTGCTCGCCTCTAGGAAGGTGGAGGGGAGAGGAAAGGTTGGTTGAGATCCATGCGCCCAATGACCTGACTTCCTCCCACTAGGTTCCGCTTCTTTAGGGTTCACCACCTTCCAGTGGTCCACAGGCTGGTGACCAAGCTTTTAGCTTATGGACTTTGGGGACATTTAAGATCCCAGCCATAATAGTCATCACCACCATCCTCATCATCACTGCCATCATTTCTGTCGTTAACATCAGTGCCAAAATCAGTGCTCTCATGTTCAGAAAGTCCTCTTCTGGTAGGAAGAAACTGAAATTCTGTTCAGTTTTGGGTTTAGAGTCTCCAAAACTCCTTGGAGCACTTGGTACGTGGAGCAAGCCACAGTGGGAGCCCGAATGTCCTGCTGCTCCTGTCCGTTAGACATCAGCCCGGCCACGTGTCCTCCTTTGTCCCAGTGGTTCAGTGGGAGACCAGAATGATCCAGTGCTTTCAACCCTCCACTGCTGAGCCTGTGAAAGCCATGCCCTGTGAGAGGTGCAGTGCAGCTAAGGTGCCTCATGCCCACCTCCTGGCCCTACAAGCCCTCAGAACCCCCCAGAGCAAACCTGGGCCCCAAAAGCGGTGGGTTCAGAGCATCAGCTGGCACAGCTTTTGTGGTTCATGGTGATCAAAATCATGCGTAAGTCTAATATTATCTTCCCTTCATTTCTAAGTAGAAACAAAAATGCTCTTTCAAGACAAAACCCAGTCATGGTATAAGGGAGCAAGGAACCCAGTCCCTTGAAGAGTATTCCCTTGGGCCCCAGTGCAGGAAAGTCACCAGGATGTACCTGATCCAGCTCCTCTTCTGCCCCTGGGCTCCCCGAATCAGTTCAGCCATGCCACTTCCTACCTTTTGATGCAGCATTCTGCAGATAGCATCTCCTCCCCCGAGAGCTACCTTTGAGAACAGAGGGCTTGACCAAAGCAGGCTTCACATGATCTTTTTTCATCAGCACTTCCGGCCCTCATTTCTTCATATCCTCTGAGCTTTGTCTCATTCTGTGTCATGCTCACATGCCAGGAGGCCACTTCATTCTGAGCCCTGTTTTGTTTTGTGCTTCTTCCTTTTCAACCTGTGCTCACAAGTCGTCTTCCATCTCCCTCTTCAGCCTTCCAGTTTCGTTATCTAGAGGCAAAGCCCCAAGGTTGAGAGCCAGCCTCTGCCGTCAGATGAACTGGTGAAAGATGGAACATGGACGATTAAAATCTAAATCAATTAAACCTAACGTAATCCAGTTTGCTCAATAATCTACTTCACTTAAGGGTTAAGCATCTTGAATTTAATAATATACTTATTAAGGATTCATTGAAGCCGAGCTATAATTATGCCTTTGAAACGCTTTCTGTGCCCCTTGCCTCTCCAGGTTTTTCAAAAGCTCTCCTAATTGATTATAATTATTTTAATGTGGCAATTTCAGAATAATTTTTATCCATTTCTTAAAGATATAGTTCTAAAGTAGCTTTTGATCCTAGGGATGCATTTTTCTGGAGACTGCTAAAAATTTATTTTTGTACTTCTCAAGATGTAGCTGAATGAGTTGAATCAAATACAGCCATTCCTTTATTTAATAAGTTGTAACTGAACACCAATTATGAAAAGCAAACTCAGTATCAAACCTGAATTATTTTTATCTTCATTTTTAAAAATAATTTTGCATATAACCTCTTTTTAACCTTTAATAGATGATTTAGGTTGGCTGGGCTCAAAAATCTCCAAACTGGATACTTCTTAAACTTTACCTTTTGTTTGTAAATCTGTTTTGGGAACTAAAGGAGACAGAACTCTTCTAACCATAAGCAAATACCCCAAAATATCAAGATTTTGCCTGTGATTTTTTTTAGAGATCCAGAGATCCTAGGGTATGATGATTACTACATGTAAGAAGTGTTTCATTTTGACTACAGTATGTGATTTGAAAGTACTAGAAGATATTTTGAAGCAGGTCACTCAGGTTGAGGTTTCCAAAAAACCTACAAAGGAAATTGGAAAATTCTATTGTAAGGTATGAGAAGCCATTGAAAGTTCTGGTAAGAGCAGGCTTCTGGAAGAACAGTCTAGTAAGAGCATAAAACAGAAGTTTGAAAGAAGCAGGATTAAGTTCAGGAATGCAGGCCCTGTAGACTTTTAAATCTGGGTAAGCTACACTAACTCTGTAAATGAAGGTAAGAAGAGAAAGAAAACAATGAATTTGAAAGAACAAGTGATCTGTGTCTCTGTTGATATTACTTCCTTCCTGGACTCCAAGCCTCCTTGCTGAGGTTTCCCACAGTTATCATTCCTTATGTGACTGTCAGTTTTCCATGACTGTAACAAATTTCAGAGATGATTAGCATATAAGAAGAAAGGTTCACCTGGATCACTGTTTTGGAGGTTCCAGACCATGCATGGAGGATCTGTTGCTTTTACCTTTAGTGGGCAGGCAGTGTGTTGTGGTGGGAGCACGTGGCAGAACAGAACTGCGTACCTCAGGGGCAGGGCATGAAGGGGAAGTGGCTGGGGTCCCACAGTTCCCTCCAGGACCAGTGACCTCACCACTTCCCAGGAGGCCCCACATTCTAAAGGTTCCACCCCTCCCAATGATGCCATCCTTGGGAACCACCCCTTTGGTGGGCTTTGGGGGGACATTCCAGGTCCAGGGGAGAGAGTGGCCCTGACTGAGATCATGTAGAAATCACCACTCAAGCAGCTGGTACCACCTCTATCTACAAAGGATCACATTTGTGTTCATCATGGCCCCCAAGCCTGTCTGCTGCTCCTTCTTAGTTCTGCTTTCCTGCTTTTTTTTTTATTATAACTGATACAAATTTATTTTTTAAATTTAGCAGTCTTCTCAACCATTCTACAGCTCCAACTTATGTAAAACGTCTTGCTGCTTCTGATGATCCATTTTACCCACTGCTGCTTGGGTTAATCTCCCCAAGGCTCTCATCTGACCTTTACCATTTGTGATTCGAGGCCTCATTTCAAACCTTCCATCACACGGCATCATCTTCTGGTGACTAATGCTTCTCTGTGTACTTTGACCCCACCTCCCTTACCAAGGAACTCAGTTTCATAAATTTCTCAACCTCTTTCCTATGTCTTTTGTGTCTTCCATCTCTTGCCCTCTGCTGGATGTATAGATCATTGTGCACAAGAGGATGAGTCACCACTTCCCCAATATGAAAGATTTCCAGATCTCCACTCAGTAGTTCTTATTACTCGGAGCCTTAAAATCCAACCTCTAAAGAGCTTTGCAAGAAGGCTGCATTATCTGCATCCAGTGCCTTTTTCTTTGAGCTACCCAAGTCCACGTCTTCCTGCTAGAATCGGTGTTCTTTAACCCATGTGAAATCATCACATCCACTTAGTCATGAAAGCTGAAAACTTTTGCCACTCTTGTATCCTCATGCATATTTATCCAGAAAGTTACCAAGTCAGCAGCTTCTCCCTCCTGGCTGAAAGCCATCTTCCTTTCCATCCTCTGTCACTGCCCTACCTGGGTTCCAGTTAATCAGGCTGCAGTGGCTTCTCACTGTCCTGCCTGGTACCTCTTTCTTTGCATTTCCTTTTAGCTTGTCTTCGTGGCCACAGTGGCTTCCTGAGAAACCAATCTGTGCACACTGATCATAGGCTTTCTCTAGTGAGCTGACTCTCACCTTGCTGATGATTAAAACTGACCTACCTCCTCCTCTGGATGTTCTTCATCTCCTCTGCTATATTCTACTCTTTCTTTGGTTTTTCAGTTTTACCCCAAAGCATGTACCTTCTAACATCCTCTACACTTAGCCTCAGTGTTTATTGACTTCTTTGCCTCCAGTGCAAGCTCTAGAAGTTGGTATTTTTATCTGTTTTGTTTACTGATGCAACCTAGTAAATGCCCAATATCTTTTTTAACGGGATAGTATCAATTTCTCATTTTCAAATTCTCATCCTTTACTCTCTACTAATATGATAAAAACCCTCCTGACCCCTCCATCCACAACTATCCATGATGCACAGGGCTCACTGGGTCCTTGGAAGTTCTCAGACCTGCCATACTCTCCTGCCTTCTCGAGGCTGTTGCTCCTTCTGGGGTTCTACATCTCCTCCTTCTTCCTTTGGCCAGATCTGGCCACACAGCACTTGCCTGGGGTCTGCTTCGGCACTGAAGCAGAATCAGTGGCTGTCTCCACTTCACCTCCATTAGGTTTTGCTTCATTCTGCCCTGTTGTGGTGTTTTACACAGTGAGCCTTCTCTTCCATTTTCTCCATGATCTTCCATTTTCTCCATGATATAGTGTCTGGTATAGGATTAAATGGTCTCTCCATGAAAAGAGAAGCTACCATTGCATTGAACCATGTAGAGATGGTCCCCAGTTTATGGGGATTTGTCAGCTGTACAGTAGTGCCAAAACTATTCGCATCCAGTAGAAGCCATTCTTTGCAGTTTGAGTTTGGCCTTTTCTCATGGTACTGATATGTGGTCCAATCTTGTCTTGGATGCCAGGTCACACCAGTGACCACAGCTCCCTGTCAGCCCCATGATCACAAGGTATCACAACTCTCACTCCACAGTGTGCTGTCTCTCTAAGATAGGATGTGCAGTAGGTTAGGGGGTTTCAGTGTATTTTCTACTTACAGTATTTTCAGCCATCAGTGGGGTTAACCAGATCCTCACTCAAGGGGCACCTGTAGTCAACGGTTTAAGTGCCATCTTCATTGGAATATGTCCTAGTTGCAACCGTGCTCACCCACAAGCCTCTGCCTCACCTTTTATTCCTTGTCTCAGTGAATAAAGGGAGCCATTGCACCAGTGTGACTCTGGGAATTGGGAATGACCTACCCTCTGTCCTTTGGGTCACTCAGTTGTTCACTGAGTCTTAGAATCCGAGTTTCTTCCAACCCATCTCCCAAATCCACTGCCTTTCAGTCCCGCTCCCCAGAGCCTTTGCCAGTTCCTGCTCATCTGTCACCAGTACCTCTCCCGCAGCACACTACCTGCCACATGGTCAAGGTTCCATGTATACTGGTAGGATGCCGTCGCCTTCAGTTAAAAGTGCTTTCACACCACGAGAGGCAAACTCTTTAGCCACATGATTGAGCTTTCAGAACTGCGTATTTGCAAAAGTCCGGGTGATTTTTCTAAAGGTCATCATTCAAGGACAAGCACAGTGGTTTGGATTTGCTGCAGCTTTACATGTAATTTTGCTTTCTGGAAAGTTGAGTTCTTTTTATCCCCGCAATTCTGCCAGGAAAATTATTTTCTCTGATTATTCTCATCTTAGAAATTCAAGTTGGGGTATATTTAGCTCAGTGGAATATATAAATACTCATGTAACTTGGAAGAGTTTGTTTTATGCTCTATGATGAAAGGACATTGGGGCAGTCGTAGCCTTTCAGGAAGGGTCCAGAAGACATTCTTAAGAGAGATTGAAAGTCTTGTTACCATTTTGTTAGCTTTCTGTTACTGTAACAAAATACCTCAGATGATCAATTTATAAAGAGGAAAGATTTGTTTTGGAGTTTTCTATCCATAGGTAATTGATCTCATTGCTTTGGACTGCTAGAGAGTCAGCACGTCATGGCAAGGAGTACCTGGTGAACAGACTGTTCACCTCATGGCAAGAAAGCAAAAGGGAGCAAGGAACAGAAAAAGACCAAGGTCCCATCACCTCCTTCAAGGCCATGTGCCCCATAATGTAGGACCTTTCATTAGTCACCACTTCTTCAAGTTCTACCACCTCCCAGGGGTACCATAGGCTGGGAACCAAGCCCTTAACACATTCCTTTGGGGGAACCTCAAAGATTCAGATGATGGCCATCTGCAAATATTCAGTCACTGAGATTAGACTAGCTATTCCCTACAAATATTCCTAGCTCCCACTATCTAACAGTTCTTTTTTAAAGCAAAACTCTAGGGAGGGGAAGATATAGAGGAAGTAAGGCAATTGTGAAGAGCTAGTGGAAGTGAGTAATAGTAATTGTAAAACCAGCTCAATAATCATGAGGTTGAGCCAGGTTCTCCACATACATCAGTGTCCTGAGGTCAGAGTAAAGTGGGGAGCAGTGGGTGATGGAGACCATGGCATTGGAATGGCATTTGATACATGTTTTCTTCCTCCTTTATTTCTCAGCAACAGTGCTGTAGTGGTTGCCTGTGCCAAGTCTTAATTGAGAAATTGCTGGGTCAGAGTGACACTGTCACTTGAATCTCCCGATGGCCTTTCCCTCCCTGTTGGAGAGTCTCTCTTGCATCAGAAGAGCCTGTCTCTAAGTTCCTCCTGTCTAAGTGAAGGTTGAGCAAATTGGGCGGGGGCTGGCTGGGTATAGGGTGGACTCCTCTAGTGCCAGCTATAGGTAGCTTAGGCAGGGGACTCCCCGAAGCCAAGGAGTTTGGCACCAGCCTGGGCAACCATAATGCGACACTATTTCTTTAAATAAATATGTAAATTTGGGTGAATGGGCTGTTGTGAATCTGTAGGGCTGGGGTCCCTGTCCCCAGCCTTTAAAACACTTCGCTATGCCTCCCATTCCACAAAGCAACCGGAGCGCCAGCCACATGGCTTCTGTTATCTGCAGTCATGGAAAACACCAGGCATCTGTGAGGCTCCCATTTTAACACTTTTCCCCCTCTTCTCTTTATTTCCATCTCTTTTCTGCTTGGGGAAAACAAGCTGAGGAAGTGGAGAGGCTGGCGGCTATGCGTTCGGACTCCCTCGTGCCGGGTACCCACACCCCACCCATCCGGAGGAGAAGTAAGTTTGCCAACCTGGGGAGGATTTTCAAGCCTTGGAAATGGAGGAAGAAGAAAAGCGAAAAGTTCAAACACACATCAGCCGGTAAGGTGGAGGCATCCTTCATCCCTCACTGATATTAGTTAAATTCAACTCTGTATCTTAATTGGCAGAATTTAATTACCATAAGCTGTCTACACCAAGGGGAGATCTCAAGCCTTGGAATTGCTCCTGTCATTAATAATTCCTCAGGATGGCTGCGAATTTTTTTTTTCACAGCCTCTATGGTTTTCTCATATCTCAGGCTTGGTTCCTTTGTTATTATTTTTTAATTTCAAAGTCACCAGTTTTATTTGATCTATAAGTAATCTGGACTTGGATGCTTTCATTCTAGCAGTGACAATCCATTTCTTATTTTCACTGCTCCAGTAAAAGTCAGCACACAGCAGAAAATGAGTGATATATGGTCATTGGTCGATGAGAGTAGGTTATTTCGTGGAGGAAATGTCTTGAGTAAATGTTTCCTGGACAAGGCGAGAGATCAAGAATGGGAATGAATCCTCACTGGAGTGACAAACGTAACTGTATAGCTCATCCATCAGTGCCAGTAAGGGAAAGTGCAGGACAGCACACTGGGAGATCGTCAGTCTTTGGGTGGCCATGCCTCAGTTTAGAGCCCAGCTCTGCTCCTGGCTGATTATATCAGCTTGCTCTGCTTACTTAACTTTATATCTCTGTTTCCTCATCTGTACAATGGGTATAAGAATAAGTGCCTCACATGAGTATTTATGGAGACTTTATGTGACAAAGTAGGAGGATATCTTTAGATATGTAAGGGTATCGAGAGAGAGAGAGATGTATAGGGGAAAGCTATTATTTCACCATGTTGAGTTTGAGATGAGATAGTGAAAAAGCTACACAGATTCATTTTAGTTTTGTCTTAGTGTGGTTGAGCTCCTGTCACAAAATACTATTCACTGAGTATTTTAAATAAGAGAAATTTATTTCTCACATTTGTGGAGACTGGAAGTCCAAGATTGAAGTGTCACCAAGATAGATTTTATCCTGGGATCTCTGATCTTAGTGGGTAGATGACTACTATCTTGCTGCCTGTGCTCATAACTTACGTGTGAGTTATGTGTGAGAGAGGAAAGGGATAGATGCCATCTAAAGTCTTTTCTGATAAGGGCGCTATTCCCATCCCAAGGGCCCCATCCTCTTGACCTCATCTAACCCTAATTACTTCCCAAAAGCCCCGTCTCCAAATATCATCACACTGGGGCTTAGCAATGCAGCATGGCAACTCGGGAAGGACACGGTTCCTCCATAGCACTGCGTTTCTAGTTATGCACCCAGTGTCTCCTGAGACCTACTTCAAGGCTTTCGCTTCCTTTTCCTCTTCATCCCCAGAAACCCAGCCTGCTTTCCTTCCACTCAGAATCACCTCTATTTATTGGGCTCCCTTTGGCTTGTCCCCAGAGTAACTCTGAAATGAAAGATGATTCAGTTTCTGTACCCAAACATCAGTCCACAGACCCAAGCAAGAATCTTCATACCAGTCACTCTGGGGAAGGAAAGAGAATGAGAGATGTGGAAAAGTCTGTGCAAAAAGTCACAGCAGTTCTTAAATCTTAAAATAGGTCCTGTGGTAGACACTCAGGTTGTGTTTTCTGACCCTGTTTCTTAGAGGCTTCAATGCCCTGTAGCTATGATTTAATTCTTGAGGTAAAAAGACCCTCTGGTTCCCTAAATGTGTAAATCATGGCCCCGCTGACCCAGCCCCTTTGCCCTGGCTGAGTGTCATCCACGCTCTGTCTTTGTAGCGATGGGGATGCAGCTCACTGGTGCACAGATGGATGCCATCTAAAGTCTCCTCCAAAATGCAGTTGGAGAGGAAGAGTGAGTGCTGGTGTCCTGCAGCACAGCGGGGTGGCTGTGGCCCATGACAGTTTATCATACACTTAAAAAATACAGACAAGAGGAGCTCAAAGCTCCCCAACACAAAGAAATGGTAAGTGTTTAAGGAGAAACAAATGACCCCAGTTTGATCATTACATATGATGTGCATGAGCCAGATTATCACACTGTAATGCATAAAGATACACAACGATGTGTCCATTATAAAAAGTATTTTTTAAAAAACTAGCTAAGTGAAATGTATTCTATAGGCAAGGTCAGCTATAAGATAGTGAGCAGGAAGGAAAATAGAAGTGTTCTGTAAGCACTGAAAAAAAAATCCCACCTGACTTTGCTATGCAAAATGGTTCATCATAATACAAACACACATTTAAATAAATGCCATTTGTGGGCATGAATCCCTAATTGCTGGGGTGGTAGATGCACTTTCTTCTGGAAAATCAGGGGCTTTGATGAATTCCTTTGGCAAAGCCACAGGCAAAGCCCCAATCCTGCTCCCTGACTACCTCTGCCGACATCTTCGAGACCCTGGAAAACTTGTCCTTTTGATGGGTGCAAATATAAAGCTATCAAATTACTCATGAATCATTTAAAATCCAGAAACTTTTCATTCTTTTGGAAGAAAAAACCTAAACATATGACAAGCAAAGTTGCTACCTTTAAATTATTCTCACACTACTCCCAGTAAGGTTTTGTGATCAACATAGCCAAGCTGATTAATTTTGCAGCTAAATACAATATTTATATATAACTGAAGTTACTTACTGAAAATATTCAGTGTTTTACCTGTAGTACTCTTTCTTTTTAAGTGGATTCTGAATTTTTAATTACTTAGTTTTGCAAAGAAAATACTTCCTGGGCTAGTTCTTAACGCAAAGAAGAAATATGACAGCCTAAGGATTTTCAACATGATAAATTGTACATAGGTCCAAATAATACTGTAAAATAACTATTTTCTTATATATGAATGAGTCACTACAAATACACAAGAGGATTGATTTATCATGGAAATGGTAATCAGCTGGCCAGTTTTAGCTAATATACATATGTTTGCCTTGCGTATGTATTGATAAAAAATTATTGAATGATTCTTACTGAAGAAAGGTCAACTTTATTCAGGACCATCACAATAGGAGCTTGGGGGAACCTGAGAAGTTAGTAAGAAAATCTTTGTGAGTATATTAAAAATATCCTTTCCCATGGACAGTATTGTCCACAGTTTTAACACTAAGCCCACATATTAACTTTATGTTGTTAAAATTGTATACCCTGTTGGACACACAGGAGGAGATCAGCCCGACGCATGGTTGGCCTATCATAGCTTGCACACCTGCAATTTGCCACACTTAGCTGAACCACAGTTTTACTATAACTCAATTTCCAGGAGAGTAACTGTGCATACAACACTTCCAACTAGCCTCAGAAATACCAAAGAAACTGCATCAGGAAATTATGCTGTCAACGTTTTTGTCTGTTTTGGCATCTGTAGTGACATGAATCTTTTGAAATCAGATCGCAGTTGGGTAGGATGGGATACAAAAGAGAGATCTGGGCTGGATATCTAAATTCGGGAGCATTTGCATACATTTGCTAATTAGAGGGAGGATCATGTAGATTGACTGGAAAAGAAGTATAGCCTGAAAGAGAAAAAGAACCAAGAGCTGTGTTAGAGGCACAGGAAGAGCATTGTCACCATCGACTATAATGGAGAATGCACTCATAAAGGAGACAGAAAGGCAGGGACTGGAGACAGGAGAAGGATAAGAAGATGGAGAGGTGATGGAAGCCAGGAGCAGAAAAGAATGTCTGCCTCCAATCAGCAATAGGTCATCAGAGGCCTAGCAAGAGCTGTCTACGTGGATTCTTGGGAGCAGGTGCCAGATTACCATGGAGTGAGGAATTGGGGAAAAATAGGATTTTTTTAAAGAAATTTGGAAGCAAGGTAGGTAGGGAAAGCTGGGAAATGGTGGGTAATGAAACTACACCTGGAGGGATGTGTGTATGCGTGCACATGCGTGTGCATGTGTGTTTTCACTGGCTGCATCTGTGTCTTCTGATTTGTCTGCATTGCTTCATGATGGAAGAGACAGAACCAAGAAAAGCCAGTAAGAACAATCCAGAAAAAAGATCCAGAGTTAGAAAATATATGAGACAAGACAGAGAGGTGAGGGAGCTGAGAAATGAGGAGTGGGGTAAATAAAAGGACAGGAAGAAAAATAATGAACTTCCCTGAAATAAGAAGGATGCGGGGAGGCTGCTGTGGTGGAAGGTGGGATGAGAGATACGCTTGATGACCCTGTCTGATGGCTGATTATTTTTTAAGTAGTAGCTGAGGTTATCTCCAAGTGGCGAGAGAGAAGGAGTTCTTAAAGCTGAGTGTGATCCGGATGGATGACTGAATCTACAGCAGTCCCACCTTTTCTGCTGGGATGTGTTGATACCTGAAACCATGGATCATACTGACCCTTATATGTACTGTGTCTTTTCTATAATATATACCTAAGATAAAATTTAATTTATAACTTAGACACTTAAGAAATAACAACTAATGATAAAATAGAACAACTGTAACAGTGCGCTGTATTAATAATTATGTGGTATGAACTATGGACTTTGTTTGAAGTCCCAGAATCACTACTCTGGTGCTTTGAGGTTGCTGAGCAAAGTAAGGGTTACTTAAACTCAAGTACTGCCATATGAGGACAGTGGGTCTGATCGGCAAGAAGGCAACGTAGGCGCTAGCAGGGTGGATACCGTGGGCAAAAGATGATTCAAGTCCTGGGCTGGACAGAGCAGGACAGGGAAAGATTTCATCACATTGCAATACTGGAAATGATATGCAGTTTAAAACTGATTGCCTAGACCAGGTGTGGTGGTGCATGCCTGTAGTCCCAGTCCTTGGGAGGCTGAGGCAGGATGATCACTGTGATTTTGAGACCAAGCTGGACTACAAAATAAGCTCAAGGCCATCCTGAACTGCAGAATGAGACCCTATCTTCAGGAAAAAAAAAAAGCTGAAACTGATTAACTAAGCCAGGTGTGGTGGACCACACCTGTTATCCCAACACTCTGGGAGACCAAAGGATGAGGATGGAGGCTGTTAGCCCAGTTTGAATGACTTAGCAAGACCCTGTCTCACAATACAAAGGGAAGGGGCTGGAGATTAGCTTAATATGAAGGCCTTGGGTTCAGTCCCCAGTGCTGCAAAAACTAAAACTAAAACTATTGTTTATCTCTGTAATTTTCTGTTTAATATTTTTGGGTCCCTGTTGACGGGGAACCAAAACCACGAACACAGAACCACGGATAAGGGGCAATTGCTACACATGGGCCTGCCCACTCTGCTCACTGGCTTGGGCTGCCCCGGCGTAGGTCTGGGTGGAGCAGTTAATGGAATCCATCATGGGCTGGAGTTTTGCCAGATAAATGAAAAGAAGTCCAGGCAAAGGAGACTGGGGTGTTTGCATTAGTCCTGTAAGGCTGCTGTTGTAAATTACCAGAAATGTGATAGCTTAAAGCACCAGACGTTTATTTCCTCCCAGTTCTGGTGGCCTGAAGTCTCAAGTCAGGGTGTCAGCTGAGTTGGTTCTCCAAAAGGCTCTGAGGGAGAATGCGCCCCATCTCTTCTCCTGCCCGCTGGTGGCTGCTGTCAATCCTTAATCACTACTATGTCTTCAGATGGTTTCTTATCTCGGTCTCCCTGTGTCCCGAATCTCTTTCCTTTCTCTGCTCAGGACACCACCCCTTGGAGTCAGGGCCCACCCATATCCAAGGTAATCTCATTCAGACCCCATTTCCTAGTAATGTCACATTCGTAAGCACGAGGGGTTATAACTGGAAAATGTCTTTTGTGAGGACGCACTGCAGAATTGAACCATCAATGAGAATGGAAAGAAAAGGTCTGGCAGATTGGGAGAATTAGAAAAAATCAATA
The DNA here is from genome assembly GCA_004027295.1 of Dolichotis patagonum. Classification (NCBI taxonomy): domain Eukaryota; kingdom Metazoa; phylum Chordata; class Mammalia; order Rodentia; family Caviidae; genus Dolichotis; species Dolichotis patagonum. The sequence continues at coordinate 36,296 of PVJX010014084.1, forward strand.
GACCGCAAATTCCAAAGAGGGCAAAGAATATTAAACAGTGAGTCGGAACCACTTCAGAAGTTCACAGGGCAAGCAGGCACTTGTGAGTAAAGAGCTGCACTCTCATATAAGTCAGTGATTCACCAGACAGTGCCATGGGGAGACAAACTGCAGACTAACACCGTGGCAGGGTGCAGCTGAAGAGGGGAGGTGTAAGCCAAGAAGATGCAGGGTCCCTGTTTAAGACACAGTGCATGATCCTGCCTTTTTCTAAACAAATAGTTGTGTGACTGATTTCTAATATTAATTTGCTATTTTTACTCATGAGGTAAAAAAGGGAACTTTCCTCTTTGGCTTTAGTATTCAATGAATTATAGAACTGGCATTTCCTCAGGGTGATTCTCTGTGTTTTCTTTTTCCAACCTGTGGTGCTTTCATCCACCATATTTTTAAGCCACTAAACTATTGCAGTTTAAATAATTCATGACAAAATCAAAGGTTGCTTTTTAATCTCTTGCTCCAGCTGTTGGCAAATGCACCCAATACAAAAAGTCATATAACAAGACCAAAGCTCTCAGAGAGGAGGAATGGCTTGCCTCTTTGGCCAGCCTTATGAATGTTGGCATCAGGCTTTGCCTGTGCCAGCCACATCCAGCTGACAGCAGTAATGAAAGACTGGGCCAACCATTGGGCGCTACCTTGACTTCTTAGCTGTCTCCCTACCACAGGGGAAGCTCTTACTTCTGTCATTTCTTTTATCATTTTGCTATGATTGCTGCTGATACCAGCAACTTCTAGACCACTAGAATCCCTTCCCAGAAAGGGCCCTATGTGTACAATTGTCCCTATTTAAATAAAGCTCCTTAGGTAAAGTAGCCTATCTTGTATTCCTCCTGTGGACCTGGTATGATAAGCTTCCAGGTTTTTCAGGAAGAGTCTATCCCTAACACCCAGGATGGTTGACCCCATGCTAGACCCGTATCACTAATTCTTCCCTCTGCTAGAAATTCTTGGTGTTCCCTGTGACCAGGGAAGTAATTGCAGTCCTTGGAGTAGAAGCATGAGCCCTGAGATCCCATCTTGTCCCAGGCTTGTCTTGACCTGTTTTTGTAGTGCGGGATTGCAGACCATTGTTAAGTGGAAGCACTGCCTCTTACCCGGCACATGGCCAGTGCCATCTACCATGAATGATCAGTGTCAGCCCCACGGCTGTGGAGCTGAGGCTCATGTTCCTCCCACTCAGGCAAAGAGACAAAACTGATAGGATACAAAAAAATAATGGTGAAGAGTTACTTGTGCGCCTGAAAGTGAGCTCGCGGCAGGCCTTTGTACCCTAATGTTAATGTTCCCACAATGTCCCCATTTTTCTAGCTAACCAAGTAATGCTGTTCACTTGTTCAGGGTCTGGGGTTTAAACCATAAGAAGCTCATAAAAGGTCACAATTTAACATATCAATTATGATTATTAATGTACCAGACACTGCCCTTATTCATTAGACTGCCACAGTGAGGACAGGCATGGTTCCTACTTCCTGATTTTATGATCTTAAAGAAAAATGAGGTAACCAGTTATAGTAAACTATATACATAACATGATAGTATAGGTACATTAGCTCTGAAGAGTCAAAGGAGACAAACCTGACATACTTACAAGTCGCCAGAAAAGCTTCTGTCTTAGTTACTTTTCTCTTGTTGCTGAGACAGAACACCTGACACCCAAAATGAAGGAAGGAAAGGTTTATTTAGCTCAGTTTGTGGAGCTTTCAGTCCACAATCAGCTGGTTCAAACACAGAGTGGGATGGCAAAAGTGTAACCATTCATGGTGGTAGAAGACACTGAAAAGCAACAAGAACGAAATGGAGGACAAGCCTCTTTTCCTCCTTTATATGGTATGCAAGCTACCTGTCCTAGGGCATATGTAGCACATACACCTCCAACTCTAGCCTGAGACAATGAAACAATCACAAACTTTAGATTCAGAAAAGCTTGCCCCCCCCATGACCACATGAGGCTTTGGGGGACATCCAGACACAAACCATAACAGCTTCCTAGAGACGTGGATGTTTAACCAAAGAATGAAGTGATAAACATGAAGGAGTCTTCAGTCCTCATGGGCAAAACAGAATATCACAAAGCCTGGAGGAGAGAGGAAAAATAGCCTTAAAGGAGATTATGGTTAAAAGAATTGTTGGTGGAGGTCCAGAGAGTAGTGAGAGATGAGAATAAAGATATGGGCAGAGGTCTGCTCTTGAAAAGTCTTGTGTGGGTTTGGTAAGGAGTCTGAACATTATCCTAAGGCAATAAGAAACTCTCGAAGGAGTTTCTGTAGCTTGGCATGGCACCAAATGTTGTCTTCAAATTTATAACACCAACATGTACATGTTTGTGTCTATAATGAGAAATAATTTACTTACGAGAGAATTAAGAAGACACCTCATTACTGTCACATCAAATGGAATATTAAGTGTTGTTATTGATTCTGTTAACAGAGAAACTGTTTAGCAAGTGGTTTATTATAATACTGGGGAGAAATGAAGACTGCATAAGTTAAAATAGTGACATTAGAAGCTGAAGGCTGTGAACAGACCAAGAGATATTTAGAAGACAGAATAAGCAAGGCTTGATTATAGATTGGATGTAGACGAGAATGGAAGAATAAAGAACTCTTCTTGGATTTCTCAATGAGTGGTTAGGTAGATGCTAAAACCATTCTGTATACCAGGGGCACTACAGAGGATCAGGTTGGTGGGAGAAATTACCAATTTATTTTAGAGAGTGCTGGCTTATGTATATTTTCAAGATATCATGTAGAGGGGACATTGTGGGTAGAGAATGGGGAACAGAAGAAGTTTGACTATCAGTGGAGACTGGGAAGTCACAAGCACCACAAGGATCACTGAGGCTATAGGATGAAAACCTCAGAGAGAGTAAAGTAAGAAGGAAACGGGGGGTGAGTTACCTCCGCACCCTGAGGACCATCAGCCTGGAAGGGATAAGCAGAAACGGGGAAGCCAGGCAAGTCTCTCTGAGGAGTTTGGAGGAAACCCAGGAGTGGCAGAAAGTAGCACTGAACCAGAAGAGGGGAGTCTGAGAAAGAAGAGTCCACTCTGACAGGCCCTAACAACATGGCAAGGCCTGGGAAGTGTCCAGTACATTAGTAACAACTCATCCTTGGTGTCTTGGGGATAATATTTCAGAGAAGCCTTATGGCTGAGATCTAATTAGCATATCGTTGAGGAATGAGTGCCAGAAGAGGAAGTAGATAATTCTTTTAAGAAATTTGGCTGACAGAAAGGAGGAGAAATATATAGTAATCTCCAAATGAAGCTATAAGCTCAAGGGAGGTATTGTTTATTTAAGATTTATCAGGTTGGCAAGCTGTAAAATTTGCCCTAACATGGTTTTGACATTCCAACAGAAGTGGAAATATCAGCAGAGTGTCTCTGAAGCCAAGGAAATACATTTCCACACATTTTTGAGGCATGAAAACTCACATGACTGGAAAAACAAACATTCTAATAAGCAGAGTATTGTTTAGCATATGATATTAATAAAAAGTCATCAAACCAAATTGACTAGCCTTCAACATCTCTCTGGATCACACATTTCCTATAGGCAGTTGTTTGGAACATTCATCTGGATTCAATCCCCAGGCACCAAAAAATAGATAAATAAAAATAGAAGAGGTCAAGCATAGACAGTCAAAGAATATTCCTGTATATCTCTTGCTGCCCACAAAGAGAACACCTGGGGGTGAGAAGGCCAAGTAGACTTAATGGCCTGCCATTTTTAAAATCTGTACTAGGTACAAGCTAAAGACTATAGAACCTTCTCGTATGGGGTTATAAAAGATGTGTATACAAAAATAAAATTTACATTACAATAAAAAAGATGTACATACAAAGCATTCTTTGCTTGAAAGTCAAGAATATAAATTGCATTTTTCCTTTATCTCCATGCAGTATATATAAAATTGAAATTCAGTCTAGTAGCCATCCAACCACTCCATTATAATTTAACCTAGATCTAAAAGGGGAGAGAAGGTAGTTATTGTAGCGTATTAATTTTTGTTTTATTAGATTTATTTTAAGCTAAATAGCAGCACATGTTGAAGCTTAGGTTATTTGTATGAGATTGTTGTTTGAATCGTTTATTGCTGTGTAACAGAAACTCCAAAACTCAGTGACTTAAGGCAGCCACCACTGTACCATCTCTTAGGGCCTAGGACAGTGGTGGTGAGTCTGTGGCACATATGCTGCAGCAGGCTGTTTGTCATCACTGAAAGCTCTTAAAGGTTTGCTGTCACTGGCTGGGCTCAGCAAGGTGGCTCTTCTGATGCTCCTTTGGAGTCTCTCCTGCATTTGGAAGATAGAATTAGAATCATCTAGAGACTCATAGGATATGGGGAAAGCTGGACCACATTCTCTTTCTGTATGGTCTTGGGTCCCTCCAAGCAGTCTTTCCTATGGTCTCTCCAGCAGGCAGCTCAGGGCCCCTGGGGAAGCACAAATAGGAACTGTCCGGCCTGTTTAAAAATTTGTTCCAGAATTGGCCCAGGTTCATATTCTCATGGTTAAAGTCACAAGATCCATCACTGGACTAGACCAACAAGGATGTGAATTTCAAGGCCATCTTTGAAACCAGTTTCCACCATTGTTCAGAGTGTAGCAAATGACAGCTGCTGCTTATTCCCTTCTTCTCAGGGACACCATGCATCCACAGTTTTATACTGGTAACAGCAACAGCAGTAGTTCCTTGCTAGTGCCTTGAGTCTGTGATGTGAATCATGTATGACCCTGTTCATGCCTGTGAACATTTATCTGACAACCAGTGGACATGGTATTATTAACCCTATTTGACAGGAAAAGAAAGGAGATTAAATAATTGCAGTTAGAAATTGCAGAGCTGGGATTTGAACTTGGTTTATACAGATATTCGTCATTTAATGGCCTACCTGTTTAATGACTGTTCAGACTTATGACCGAGGTGTCCTGTTTGGACTTAGGACCTCCTGCTCGTACTTAGGACGATGCACGAATGTGAGCAGCACTGTGACCTTATGACAGCTTCTACAGTTCAGTACTGTTTTTTTGGTTTTTTTTTTTTTTTTGCTGATCCTACTGTATAGTACAGTAAAGTACTGTAGTTTTACATTCTGTTATACATTATAGTACTACATGTAAGGGTTATGCAAATAAAAGCAAAATCATTGAGTTGGACTTTCCTTTGACCATTTCTTTGTTCTGAATATTGAAATGTATATACCATATACAATTCCTCATTTAGCAATCAATTTATTTAATGACCTAGTCAAAGGAAGAGAACTCAGCTGTTAAACAAGGAATGTCTGAATGTTAGAAATGGGATTACATTTTAGATCCATAAGTGTGGGAGCTCATAATTGAGATGGTTTAAAACATAATTTATTTACACTTAACAGTGATACTTCAAGATACTTTCCTTTTCTATGTGTATCTATAAAATCAAAATGTGAAAAAGAAGCTCATGCATAAAAACTGACATGGGAAGTCACAACATGAGTCTTTCTTGAATGTCTTTGACAGCAGAAATGAGCATCTTACCCATGTAATGCCCAGTAGTGTTTACCTCAGTGGTCTCTATAGGGCAGATACTATTTCTTGAATAGTTAAGAAAGAGTAAATCAATAGAGATTGAGTATCCCCATTCTGAAAATCTTAAAAACCAAAATGCTCTGAAGTCCAGAAGGTCTTGAGCACTCTTCTGATGCCAGAAGTGAAATATTCCACATCATGAAACTTTGTGTCATGCACAAAATTATTAAAAATATTACATAAAATTATCTTCACACTGTTTATAAGGTGTGTATGAAACATGAATGTATTTAGACTTTGGTCCCATTCCAAGATAACTTCATCATGTATATGCAAATATTTTTAAAAATCTGAAGTTCAGAACATTTCTAGTCCTAAGCATTTTGGATGAGGAACCCTTAACTTTAAGAACTGACTCAGCAAATGTAATTAAAATCATTATGTTCTTGTCTCATTGGAACTCTGCTTCATTCATTGTACATTCATGATTTGTGGAAACAAATCATGGATAGGGAAATGGACAGTGGTAACACTTGGGGTTGGATGTCCTAGAACTTGCATCGTGTATCCCTGAGACGTCCGGGGGGCCATGTACTCCACCGTAAGTACTTGGTGCTGGGATGTAGCATTGAACAGTGACTGGGGGACAGCTGTACAGTCATAAGTCTGAACAGCTGCTGAGTAACTTGAGGCAGGTTGTTTGTACCCTTTGTGCCTAAAATTGGCACCCCATGAAGTTGTTGCAAGAATTAAAAAAGAAATTAATTGATAGAAAACTCTCGGCACATCACACGTAGCAAGTTTTATCTGCCATTATTTTTTTTTTCTAAACACACATTTAAAAAGCACAACGTGTAAGAGTAAGGAAAGACTTCTTGTTTGACATTTTCAGTCTGTGGGTGTTGGGTGAAGATGATGCCGATTCTTCTCAGCTTCTCTTTGGTTTAGGCAGTGTTGATTTTGGACTGGGGTAGAGCCTTCTTTTAGACACATTGTATAGTTTCAGGAACTGGGATTGTTTGCTTTTTAGGTTCCAACAGGTTAGTTCACTAAAGCATTTTCTCTTCTCTCTGAGTATAGTAAAATGCATAAGAGCCAATGGCCTCTTCAGAAGAGCTGCATCTTGCTTCCTTCCTGCTACACCACAGGCAGACACAATACAACACAGAGGAAAATGTATTCTTAGAGGAGAACATGGCTGGAGTCTCATTTTGAAAATCTATGGCAGATCAGAAGGCTCAAAAATAGGAGATACAGAGCAAAGTGAACACATCCTTTATCTTCCAGATATCTACCATAAGTAAATATGAAGCTTGTGCTAGGCAAAGCAGGAAGTAAGGTGATCCTGCACAAAACTATGAGGACAAGCAAATTGCAGGCCCTGGGGCCAGTTCTGTTTTGCAAACAGAAAAGAATTGCCTGTTAACCTTAAGGAGAAAGTAGAAGATACCACTGGATCCGAGACACATAAGAGTATTAGAGTAGCCATCACTGTCTCCAATCGCAGCTAATGATGGAGTTCCTGTGCTTCTTTATAGAATTAAATTTATTTGTTTCCAGACTTCAAATTGTGTTTCTGCCTCCTGTCCCTTGCCTGTTTCCTTCTGCTGAAGGTCTTGATTGGAAATTCTGTCCCAGTGCCAATTTCTTCCAGCAATAATTTATTCTCTCTTCCTTCAGTGCATCTCTCGTTCTACAAAGTTTCTGATTGCTCCTATCCTCAGCTCCCGTGACAGCAGCCCCAGTGCTTTTGCCCTACTCCTAGCCCCTCAAGGTGCATGATTTCTTATGTGCTCCTTTTGTACGAGATCTGGGAATCACCATTGTCTCTTCTTGAGTTTATCTCTTATGTGGAGTCATTGTTTTTCCTCCATCTGACATTCATGCACTTCATTACACTGATTCAGTGACAGACCACATATACAATGGTGGCTCCCCAGATTCTGTTGCCGAGGGATGTCCTAGTTTTCTTAGTTTGTGTAAATATACTCTATGAACTTTGTACAACAAAGCCACCAGCAATACATTTCTCAGAAAGTACCCCCTCATTGTTAAATGATGCATGACCCCCATTGTTAAATGATTTTTCACTTTCCTTTCCTTCTTGGAGGTACTTATTTGTCATATTCAAACACTGATTTTCCTAAGTCCATTCAGCCCTTGAGCATTAGCTGTTTTCCATCCAGACAGCAGCACTAGACTCAGCTTTAACCTCTGGCCTGAGGCCAGCCCTCTGCAGAACCCCAGATCAGTATCTTTATCAACCTCCTGTTGCTAATAACACAATAAACTGGACTAAGCAAGTTATAAAGAAAAACAGTCTATTCGATCCATGGTTCTGATCCAAAGTCCAGAGACTGCATCTGGGATGACCTTCTTATTGACAGAATCCTGAGGTGGCACAGGGGATCATTAAGATGAGACACACAGAGTACTCCAGAGTCCTGCCACACTGAGTGTTACAACAGATCCACTTCCAAGAAACCCTTTAACTCATCAGTCTGCTCATCTGTTAATTGTATGAATGGGCTAACCCATTCGTGAAGGCAGAGACCTAACCATCTCTTAAAGAGATGGTCTCACCTCTTAATACCTCATAGTGACAATGAAACTCAAGTGTGAGTTTCGGAGAGGACAACTTAACATTCAAACCATAGGAAGTATGTCTTTGCTGAGTGCCTCACTTTTATCCTAATAGGCTATGTTGGTCTGCTTTCCTGTTGCTGGGGCAAAATAACCTGACATTCCCATGTTAGAGGTGGAGAGATTCATTGTAGATTAGTTTGAGAGGTTTTAACCTGTGATCCACTTGTCCCAAGGCACAAACACAGTGGAAGAGCATGGTGGAGCAAAGCTGCTTACTTCATGGTGGCTGAGAAGCAGAACACAGGGAAACAGCACCAGAGAGGAAGGGACAGGGACCAGTGGCCCCCAAGTTTGTACCTGCATGCCCCACCTGAATACACCCCTGCAGTGTGCGTCAATAATCTCCTAGGTGGTTCTCCTGCCAGTCAAGTTCACAATCAAGAGTAAACATAAGTGTAAATAATTTAAAGAGCAAAATAAAAGATGATAACAAAAAACAGGGAGCTAGCTCTTTTGCAAGTGAGAAGGGAACCAGGAAATGGAGGGAAGGGAGGAAAAGGGGAAGAAGTAAAAAGAATTAAGATGTGTTATGTGCATGTACCAGCTCCCCATGACGGATGTCACCATTGTGTACTGCAAGCATGTACTAATAAGATTTCTTTTAAAAGATCAGCTGTCACACAGTCTTCCCTCCAGAAACATCCTGACTCTGTAAAATTAGTCATCCTTCATTTTGAGGACATCCCTGAATCAAGGCTCAATTGCATTTCCAAATACAGTCCAGTTGCAGATGTGCTCTCTCCTTTATCCATTATGGCTTCAGCTAGACATTTATCTGGGTTTTCTGGGCCTCCCAGAATTCTTGAACTATTCATTTCCCTTTGACTTTCACTCGCAACAACTTAATGATTGCATATTACTTTCTGTCCATTAGCACTGCCAATACCAAAGACCAGAGCCAAGTGTTGACAAAGTATGAGCTTCAATCGCCCCCACCACCCTAGGAAACAATTCCTTTAATACCTGCTTTATCAAAGAAGATAATGAGGCTTAGGAAAACGTGTCAATAATTTGCAAAGGATCACAGGACTGGTTAAGGGTAAAGCCCTAGAGGATTCAAATGCAAGTCTGTCTCACTCCAGGGTCTCCTGCACTTTGCCCAAAAATTTAACCATTACACATGACTCGAAAGCATGAGTAGCAGAAGACAAGATGGCAGACAGGTAGGTAGCAGGAGAGAGACCCTCTCTGAAAGAGACAGCTCAAATGCCAGAATAAAACACCCTGGAGAGACCCAAACAGAGAGAGATGGA